>JANHZT010005230.1:39179-49681 GCA_032468215.1 Stegonotus admiraltiensis
TTTGTCCGAAATTTTGGGGGGGGTGGGGGGTAGGGAGTTTCGATTGGAGGCGTCGTGGTACGAATTTACGCGCTTTAGATTGCGGGCCGGGTGACTTGGAGTGAAATCCGTAATTTGGGGACAGATCGACTGTATTTTTCGGAAGTGATCGGCCGCTTCTGGCCAATGCAAAACGGGCGGTCTTATCTGCGCCTTGGAAAATTGCCCGAGGAAAGTTTTCATTTCCACCCCTCTCCTGATTCCGGAGCTGTCCTTTGCCTCTCGTGCTGATATCCTGGTTTTTCTCTTTACACGAAGATTGTGTTGTTGAATTCTTCCATTTGCGGTCAAAAAGAGGCCTTGTCAAAATTCTATAAATCAGGTGCGATTCGTTAGGTGGCACTTACCTATTATTATTATTTTTTTTTAAAAGTATTTCAGATTAAGCAAGGGAGGAGAGAATGATAGCAGTCTGATCTAGGTTTCAAGTGCCGTATCAGATAAAGTAAAGAAGCACTCTGGCAATTGAAAGGCTAACAAGTTTTGTTATGTGTGAGAGCTTTCTCTAGCCTGTGGAAAGTTTATGCCATAATAAATTGTCAGTTGACAAAGCTCAGTTTTAGAACTGGGCAAAACAATATTGAATTAAATGTTTAGTGTTAAATGTTTAGTGTTAAGTTTAAATTGAAAGTCTAAAATTGCCACCCTTCAGGTACATTTAATGGATACAAGCAGTAATGTGAAAAATATAAGAATATAGATATATTATATATTCTCTTCCTGGTTTCCATTGGGCTACTTTTTCTCTCTGTTTATATTAGGTGAGTCTATTTATTTGAACAACTTGTATTCTCACAGAAAGATTGTGTTTTGCGCCTTACAATTTATAAGTAGGCCACTATCCCATTACTTTAATTTAACCGTAAGAGTGAAATTAATCTGTACCTGTACTTTCCAGATCTGTGAAATATCCATCCAAATAAGAATTGAGTTAGAAAATATATGAACTTTTGTGTGACATAAGAAGGTTTGATGAGACATTGATACCCACTTTCAAGTGCATTAAAATCCTGGTTTTCTTCATTGATTTTATGGTTGCACTAACTTCTGCCCATTAATTATTTTAAAAATATTTTTTCTGTGAATCAGGAAATCTCAGTTTCCATTTATATGTCTCTCTTCCTTTTTTTACAACCATTCCATTCCATCTCTTTTTCCACAACCTATTTATTACTCTTGCTTATTGAGTTCTCTGTCTATAAGTGTAATTGATTTTACTCCCACAAAATTCAAGATCAGCTAAATTAGCTGGTAGTTCCTCTTGCACATGGATACTGCCATTTAACCCACATCCCTATTTTTTAGCATTAAAAACAAGACTATACACCTGGTGATACGAAAAAATTATTGGAATGTTTGCACATGCAACAGTAAAGCATGGTGAGGTAACAGTTGATTCGGCCACATTTCATTACGTTGGTGATTCTTTTATGTGAATTACAGCAAACTGCAAATAGTATTTCTATTTTCATTACTGAAAATTACCTCAGGCAAGCAAATGTCACTGGATCTCTATGTATCAAATGCTCAATTCATCAAACCAGTATAAACTCAACCAAGTTGGGCTATGTTATATTTAGTATATTGGATATATAATACAACTCTTAGTGCATTTTTGTGTAAGGAAATGGTGCTTGCTTGCTTTGGACTTCTCTACATTGAAATTCCTTTTTATTCTTCCTGGTGGAAACTCTGCATCCTTTATTCTTCTGAATATGTACATATAAGGTTTTGTATCAATATATAGTAAATGAAAGAATCTCTACTATATGCAAAGGCATGTTCTTTCTGAAATCACCTGAATATTGCTATTTATTTAATTATGGTCAGTAGTATTCTTCTAAATATATTAAGGTATGTATAACAGTTATAATTTCTATTAAACAGAAGAAATGTCTGCTGATATATATTGTAAAATATACAGCATATTAGCTTCACTTGTGAGTGCAATTTCCTGTTGGAGTGCCCTCTACTGTTGCTCTACAATTTTATAATGAAGCTATCTTTAGCTAGGTTTCATTCATAGGTTAGATGAATTGTGGGACTATCTTTCATTTGACTTTGAAAATAGTTAGCTTCCTTTTATCTTATTGCCCTTGGCAATAATTACTTGGAGATTAATTTATACATGCATTCTTCCATGCTGAATTATATTTTTTAAAATACACAGTTCAGATGTCCAGCTTTCAAGAAATCTGTATCGATATGTTCAAAACAAAATAATTTACCAAATAAATTATTATCACCATGACCTAAGAAAACTGTTCAAAAGTTATTAATTTTAGAAGCACAGAAGAAAATTCTTCACATAAATCAAGCATAACACAGTGAAAGAACACATTTTTATTACATGAGCACTGTGTTTACCACATTTACCATCAGGAGCATACTGTGTTCGAAATATAGGGCAGTTCGGGTGAGTTATTTATTGGTGTATATATACTCGGCAGTTGGATACAATCAGTTACTTTTTAATTGAAGAAGGTCTGCAATTACAGCGAAGGCATGAGAGCATTAATAACATCTTAAATGCCAGATGTTTACCAATCCTGAGATCACTTTGGGAAAGAAAACAGAAAGCAAGATTTCCCACCTTCCTTCCCAAAAAGAATAATAATACCATAAAGTAAAGGTAAAGGTTCCCCTCACACATATGTGCTAGTCGTTCCTGACTCTAGGGGGCGGTGCTCATCTCCATTTCAAAGCCAAAGAACCAGCGCTGTCCGAAGATGTCTCCAAGGTCACGTGGCTGGCATGACTAAATGCCAAAGGCGCACAGAACGCTGTTACCTTCCCACCAAAGATGGTCCCTATTTTTCTACTTGCCTTTTTTACGTTCTTTCAAACTGCTAGGTTGGCAGAAGCTGGGACAAGTAATGGGAGCTCACCCCGTTACGTGACACTAGGGATTCGAACTGCTAAACTGCCAACCTTTTGATGGACAAGCTCAGCATCTTAACCACTGAACCACTGCATCCCTAATAATACCATAGCAGAGTATAAAAATTAATTAATTAAACTTCCAGCACTCACTTTCAAGGACCAGATTGTGAAGCCCTGTTTTATGATATTAGAGTTGTGAGAAAGAAGCACTAGGCTTATCTGTGGGATGTATTCTCACCACTGGAACTATGGAGCTTCTAGGTTCCATAATGGTTACTATAAATCAGAAGTTGCTGAAGGAAGTAGCTGAGACATTATTACTGATATATACCTCAGTTTCAATGCTTGTGGCTATTTGGCTATGTTCTCTTTAGCCCTTACACATTGATTGGAGTACATATCGATGACAATAGCCTGGCCTTGAATGCCACACTACAATATATTTCTTATATATCACACGTGAAAGCTTTAATCTTGCAGACTCTCCATTTCTTTCCAGCACAACTGCAAGGAGATTGGAAGCTTTTACTTCAATTTTCAACTCATTATATCTGAACCCTGAGAGACCATGGTATGAACTATGATTTAATGGAAGAGGTCAATGTTAATAATTGTGCCTTGTTTCAATAAACCCATTCCCATTTTGGATATAATGAGAAACAATAAATTAGCGGGAAATAAGTTTTGGGCCTTCTCATTACTATGCAGCACAGAAAGGAGGAAGAATTATCAATCATGTCTCACACTCATAAAATGAAATTGTAGTTTAATGTCATATGGGAAGGAAGCAAATTTGGATTCTCCATTTTTAAAAGGGTGAATAAAATAATGTCTACATAATCCTGTATAGTTTTCAAATTCTGAATACAAGTAAATAGTTTGGTGCATGTGTACAATAGCCTACTGTTGTTTTACTAGTGTAGTGGGATTCATTGTATTGCAAAATTGCTTTTATAATGGTTTCTAACTAAAATTAGAATTCTGTTTCTCCTTGTTTTTTAAAATAGGTACTTTAACAATCTCACCTTCAAATATTCATGGAATGAAACTTTTTTAAAATTGTTTTGGGATGAGGTGGGGGGAAAGAGTTGGATTTTTTTTCCTCCTCCAGTCTCCTCCTGAACCCATCCCATTTTTGAGAGTAATTACATCTTTCATTGGCTTCTCCCACCATACCAAACTCTCCATTTTCAGAATTATGATCAGAGGTGGTATTCAGCAGGTTCTGCTGGAGAATCGGTAGTAGAAATTTTAAGTAGTTCGGAGAACCGGTAAATACCACCTCTCACTGGACCTGCCCCCATCTATTCTCTGCCTCCCAACTCCCAGCTGATTGGGAGGAAATGGGGATTTCCCCCCCTGGAGTGGGGAGGGAATGGAGATTTTACAGTATCCTTCCCCTGCTATGCCCACCAAGCCACGCCCACAGAACCAGTAATAAAAAAAATTTGAATCCCACCACTGATTATGATCATATATGAGCCATGGTGGCACAGTGGTTAGAATGCAGTACTGCAAGCTACTTCTGCTGACTGCTGACTGCAGTTTGGCAGTTGAATTCTCACCCACTCAAGGTTGACTCAGCCTTCCATCCTTCCGAGGTCAGTAAAATGAGGACCCAGATTGTTGGGGGCAATATGCTGATTCTGTAAACCTCTTAGAAGGGGCTGTAAAGCATTGTGAACTGGTATATACATCTAAATGCTATTGCTATTGCTTGACAGAAAGATGATAACCTCTCATGGCATAACTATTGCAAGGTGTTCTACATGGGGCTGCCCTTTAAGACCATTTGGGAGGCTCAACTAATCTAGAATGCAGCAGCACTGGCAATCATGCCTCAATATGCCCATGTGATATCCCTCTTTCATAAGCTCCTTGAGCTGCTAGTGGATTTTGGGTGCAATTCAACATGCTAGTTGTGTTTTCTGAAATTAACACAGCACTGGATTTAGTTATTTGAGGGACCAACTATCTCCTCTGGTGTATGTCCAGACCATAGCAGCAAAGGTTGGCATGTTCTGGGTCCCTTTGATTAAACAAATCAAATCATCTATCAGGACTCAGGAAGTACCATATGTCTATCATGGTGCCTTCTCCCTAAAAGAAGGTTCCCCATAAAGATCCAAGTGGTTCCAATTGTAACTGTGTTCTGGAAGGCTTAAAGACTTGGCTCCCCTGCCAAGTCATGGAATAAAGTAGTTAGGAATCCTTGTTGGATATGTTTGTTACTGGCAGATTCACCATATTGTTACTTTTTTCTATTTTCTATTGTATTTTTATTCTGTGAGCAATCCAGTCAGACAGCACCTAAATCCAATAAATCAAATATAACTGAGTTCCTGTATATAATTTGCTTCTAACTAATCTACAGGGAGGGAAGGTGGGAAGGAGCATGGACAGACATAGGACCCAATTACTTCAGTTTAAAAAAAACCCTCAAAGGTATTTGAAATATGGTAGGTTATGCAACACAGACCACAATTATGTTAAAATTATTTTTTATAGAAAAAAACCCTTTATAAACACTTAAAATCCAAAAATACAAGTTAAAATACCTCTATAATAAAAATACATCCGTAATAATTATACAATTCAATGTCTTTCTGACAGTACTTAATTCTTTCTTCATCTATTCCCACATATTCCTACTTAATCAACTTATTTAATCACATTTTATATCTTATTTTGTTCGATACATTCCTTATTTTTAGTTTCTATCCATTGATACCAATTATCCCAAGTTAAGTAATATTCTGAGTCTTCCTTATTATTTAATTCTAAAGTAAGTTTGTCCATTTCTGCACATTCAAAAATTTTCCGGATTATTGCATAGTCTGTTGGGATAGTGACAATTATGTTAAAATTAATATCTGTGCTTTCTAATACGTTAGCCATACTGGTTGCAGAGAGCTTTATAATAAACCATAGTTTATAACAAACTTCATTTTACACATTGATATTTGGCTACATCTTCCTTTCAACCTGTTCAGGACTAAGGGATCATCCATGTACCTACCATGTTCCACCATCAAAATAGTTCTTGGTTCTGACAATGGAGTTTCTCCATTTGGGGAGATGTTTCTCCAGCTGGGGAATTCTGGGAGTTGAAGTCCACAATATTTAAAGTTGCCAAGGCTGCTCTCTCCCACCCTCCTCCCATTCTAGAGCTTTCCTGGCAACCAATGGTTATATTTCTAATGTAGGGGGAATGTACCACAAGATTGCATTCAAACTATTGAACCCTGCACTACCAGTTCCTATGATGATAGTCTTCCCATTTGGAATCTTCTTGGTTATCCCAATATCATTCCCTTTTTTATCAGCCTACTTTTCTCTCCCTCACTCAAGCAATGCAGATGCTTCACCTTCCCTTATCCTCTCCCCTTTGCTCCGCCTTCTCTTCATCTTCAATTTATTAGAGAATACCCCAAATTCCACCCCTAATCCTGACAGCAGCAGCTGCTGGTAACCACCATCCTTAGAAGGATTTGGGCACTGGATAAATGTAAATCTATATAACTCACATATAGTTTAGTAACCATTTATGTTAAAAATACATCATAAATTATAAACATGTTACTGATTACTGCAATAGCTAACATAGTAACAACATACTAGGAAAAATAATGGAAGTGTCTAAACATATGGAGATATATATATACATACATATATAGATATTTTGGTTGATAATTCATACAAACTTATTTGAATAAAAAGGAGGATTCTGCTGCATCAATGAAGCCATTATGCAATTTATATTCCACCATGCAACAAGAAAAATTCTCAAAATACAAATTATATGCCGAAGAACTGAAGGCTTATGAGCAAAGTAGCTATACTCAGTTATAAGCAAAGTGTAACTAACACTGTATCTCTTGTGAGCTCTTAGGGAAAGTATGGGAAGCCAGAAACTATTTTTCTTTCTAATTATATAAAATATATGAGAAAACACTAAAATACTGAGCTATGTAAAGTAGCCTTATTCCTTAAAATAAATAGTGTTCTTTTGCTGCCTCTGCATTCCCCATGCTTGTAATTCAGAGCAAGTTCTACAAATGCAATTCCATTCCTATGTATATCATAACAATGGACTCAGCATACTTACATATTTTGCCAGTATGTGGTTTTCTACTCAGTTTTTTGTTTTCTAATCATGATATAGTTAGATAAAGCTGCAATGAACAAGTTCTTTCCCATGGAAACTGAAAAATATAATATGACTAGACTCAGCAATGGTGAGCAATTATTCAACCATAGTTTACTGAATTGACAGTGGTTGAATTCACACATCACACAGCCAACACAAAACACAACATTAAGCTTAGTATAAAGTGTGAATCCAGCCTGTAAATTTTAGTTTAAATGGAGAACAGATAGAAGCAAGAAGTATCTCTATCTCATAATGCAGGGGTGTTAAACTCAAGGCCCACAGGTGCTTAAATCTGGCTCACGGGGCTGGCCTGGAAATATTCAAGGGGCTGGCCAGCGCTGCCTCTGGCGGCTAAAATGGGCTGCATGCGGCTCCTCTCACAACTCGTTTTTACCCTCCATGGCTTCCTGCAGCACTCTGCTGGCCAAAACTGGGCTGGAAACCAAGCTGAAAATGGGCCAAAAAATAGGCCGAAAACAAGCCACAAAACAGCCAAAAAGACCCGAAAATGGGCCATGTGGCACGTTTTCAGCCAGAAGAGTGCTGCAGGAGGCCATGGACGGTGAAAACAAGGTGCAGGGGGGGCACACAGACATCCCCAAGCCTTGTTTTGGCTGGCAGGGTGCTGGAGGCATCCATTCTGCCACCCTGCCACTTGCCCTGCCACCCAGCCCCCCTCCCACCGCTGGCCTGCAGAGGAGAACTACAATGCTGATCTGGCCCTCAAAGAAATCCAGTTTGACACCCCTGTCATAGTGGTTTCAAAGTGTGTAAAATCTGGTACAGGTAGTCCTCAACTTACACCAGTTCATTTAGCGCCCAAAGTTACAATGGCACCAAGAAAAGTGACTTATGACTGTTTTTCACACTTACAACCATTGCAGCATCCTCATAATCACATGATCAAAATTCAGATGCTTGGCAACTGGTTCACATTCTTGACCTTTGCAGTGTCCTGGGATCATGTGATCACCTCTTGCGACCTTCTGACAAAGTCAATGGGGAAGCCAGATTCACTTAACAACTGTGTAACTAAACAACTGCAGTGATTCACTTAACAACTGTGGCAAGAAAATGGAACAAAACTCACTTAACAAATGTCTCACTTAGCAACAGAAATTTTGAGCTCAACTGAGGTTGTAAGTCAAGGACTACCTGTATCTTCACCAATCAGCATGGGCACATTTCCCCCTTAAGATGCTGGATGTTGCCTTCTGTTGACATGTTTTTCCTGTTTGGGGATTCTCTTGGTTTACCATGACTACTGAAAAGCTGGTCAGTAAGCTTGTTTTGACTGTTTTGTTAGCTTGTTAAGCTCACACTCAAAACAAACAGATGCATGGGAAAGCAGAAAAGTTCTTTCAGAATCTGGCAAAACCTTTCTGCTTTATCAGACAACCCTCTCAATACATGACAATGTTTGGTGGGCTTGTTTTGAATGTGGACTTGTTTAACACCAGGACGCTTATTTCAACAATGGCCATGGTCCCACACTCAAGACAAAATTGGGAAAGAGATGAAGATAAAGGATTCATGAACAGAAAGCATCTGTTGAGGAGCGACTTGCAATCATACAAAAAAGCTCAGAGTTGTTTGATACTGAGATAATTTAAATGAATGAATGAATAAAAAAGTGAAATTTGAAACAAGGATACTGACAGAAAGGAAAGGAAGTAGAAATAGCCACAAAAGATTAGCTACTGCCTTAAGTTCAGTATCAGTGAGAGGAGAAGGATGTGGGAAGGTTAGCATGGAGGATTTTCTAGATCCATGTGCAATCCTGAGATAATGAACACATAATTTTTCAAGTAGTATATGCTTCTCCCCTTTGCTTCAAAAGAAAGGCTTGTCGGAAAGGCTTGTCAGGAATTCTCTCCACAGAAATATAATTTAAATATTTCATGAAAGAGTTAAATAATAAATGGTCAAATACATGTTTCAGGTTTTATGTTATTCATAACCAAAATGAAAGTACAAGAATATATATTAAATATTCTGATATCCACATGCATTTCTACATAGAATCTAAAATGCAGAAATTAGTAATGAAAAAGAAAAATGTCGAATGAATAACTGGAAATATTAAAAGGATAAATTATTTTTATTACCAGTTTAAGGGAAAAACAGACACAGGTAAGAGGCATACTTTAAAAAACCATTTATTTAAAATCTAACTGGTAGAAATAATATTTTGAATGAAGTAAACTATATTACATTTTGAAACTGTGGATTCTATACATACATACTTGGAAATAAGAGTTACTGAATTCAATGGATAATTACTCTACATAATTCATATACACAGGACATTGAGATCCTAAAAACTGTTTATACTTAACTTATATTTAATAATTACTATGAATGTTGCCAAAATAACTTAATGGAAGGAAAAAGATATGACACTACATTGTTTCTTATTCACGAAGCGTTAAAAAAGAACATGTTAACATGTTGTATACTAAGAGAAAATTGCAACTGCCTACAAACTGGATGTGTTACTGAAATATCTTAATTCTTTTTTCTCTTCCTTTTTATATTTTTCTGGAGCATTAATTTATCAAATTTCTTGTTTCCATTTCCCCCATTGGCCCCATCTGGCTCAAGAAACATTTGTTACTGTACTTGTTTAACTGCTTCCAACTCTTAGTGGCTGATAGACATGATTTTGCCATGATGATCTGTCAGCAACTGGTTGAGTTCTTGTAAGGTCAGGCTAGAGTCACTGGTGATAGAATTTAACTACTTCCTCTTCTGTAGGCCCCCCTTTTATTGCCTTTTTTTCTAAGCATTAGGATCTTCTATGAAGGATCCTGCATTTTTTAGTATCTTGAAAATATCTAAAGTTAGTTTCATTATTCATGCTTCCAGTAAGCAGTAAGTCTTCTGTTGAATTATTTCTTCTGGTTCAAGATATTCTCAAACATTTTTTGAGAATACCTTGGACCAGAAATGAAAAAAGTTTTTTTTTATTTTGCTTTACGGCTGTATATTACTATGTTTCAAAAAAAAAACCGTTGTTGTCAATCTGATGTCTTTGTACTTCAACATTTTGTCTAGACTTGTCACTGTTTTTTTCTGAAGTGCCAGGTATTTCTTTATTTTATGTCTACATTCTCCACCCATGAATTGTTGAGTTTAGGAAGAATGTATCTAGTCTAATTCAACTTATTCACTCCCTAGTTATATTAGGTTGGCATTAGCTGTTGATACAATCTTACATTTTTGTTTTAGTATTGAGTACTGTAGCAGAATAGTTTTTACATTATTTAATTCACGTTCAACAAGAAGCTCTTAGGTCTTCCTCATTTCCAACCATTATATTTATTTATTTATTTATTTATTTATTTATTTATTTATTTATTTATTTATTTATTTATTTATTTATTTATTTTATTTTATTTTATTTTATTTTATTTTATTTTATTTT
>JANHZT010005230.1:68647-89857 GCA_032468215.1 Stegonotus admiraltiensis
AGTTGAAGTCCACAAGTCTTAAAGTTGCCAAGTTTGGAGACCCCTGTTCTATAAACACAGGAACCAGATAAGATTATTATTAAACGAAACTGATAACTCCTCCCACCACCACACGTAGTGTTCTCCGAGTATGAAACAGAACCTCTCGGAATAATTTATTTAAATGGAAACAAGCACCAAAATCAATAAGTAGTTTTCGCCGTACAGCTGTTGGTTAAACAACAACAAAAAGATTTTTTTTAAAAAAAAACAACTTTTCTCCGTACAGGCAATTCTTAGCCAGCTCTAGCGGATCCATTCGGGACCCGGGACGGAAATCGACTTCTTTTTCCTGGAGAGCGATGCGCATGCGCCTGGGAGTCACGTGAGCGGGTATCGCCGATGTACCATTATGGTGAGTGTCCGCTTCCTTTTCCCGCTCTTGCCGCTTTTCGCGCCCTCGCTGCTCCTCCCGCCTCTTCCCCCCCCTTCTGCTCATTTCCTCGGGGAGGGCAAATAGTCGGCGGAGCCCCGTTGTTAGGCCCGTCAGCCATTCCGCGGAGGGTTGGGGCTGAGGCCGAGATGGTAGGAAGGGGGAAGCAGCGTGGGGGTGGCGGGGGGAACCCTTTTCGCAGTTTTTGGCTACTGGTGGAAGAAACCTCCTCCCCCCCCCCGAATGTATATTTTCTGGCGAGTGAGAAATTGGTCATGGCTGCTTAGGGGAGCCACGTTTCTCAGCTACCCGTTTTCCCAGGTGCCATTTCTTTCCCCCTCCGACATAATCTGCTGAAAAAGGCTTATCCGTCATAGTAATAATGGATGATTAAATCGAAAATGCAGCGCGCATTCCTTTATAGTCCAAGTCGTAGCCCCAGCTATTTGCGAGATACCGTGGCAACTTCCCGTGAATTTCTTGCTGGGTGAGTATAGCAATGTCTATAGGGCAGGAACTTCTCTGTTTGCTATATATATATAAAAAGCACAAGTTATGAAAGCAATTGCTTAAGCTACATGCTACCTTTTGGCTTTTGCACATATGTATGTATGTATGTATGTATATTTCAATATCTACCTACCTACCTACCTAGGATGTGAACGTTCAGGTTGTGCAAAAGCCAAAAGGTAGCATGTAGCTTAAGCAATTGCTTTGATAACTTGTGCTTTTTTGTTCTGGTTTAAAAAGAAAAGTCTTGGCGATCTGCGGATTAAACCCTAAACTTCTCGATTTGCTGGGCATGTGTTTTTTTTTAAACCCTCTTCACCCACAAAATCGTCAAGGGGAAAGTGGAGCGCCATGTGTTTAACTTCAGAATTTAAAATGGCAAGAGTCAAAGGAGTTTACCATGCTGTATTACAAACAGCATCAAGAGCAAGAACTAAAATGAGATGGTTAAAATGTATGTCCCTTAAGAAAAATTTAACTCTGAGCAAGATAGTATTTTTTTAAAAACTAAAAGAAGCAACCAATGGCAAATCAACATCCTTTCATTCATTAACTAGGCGGCTATCTTGGGGGGGGGGACAGTTTAACCTTTATGAACATAGTTCTCTGTTGCTGACAGATTTATACTTATATTTCTGGCTTTAAAGTGTGCTCTATTATAGTGTTATTGATATTCTCTCAGCTTTTTATTAATGTGGATTATTAATGTGGATTTCTCAAGAGAAAATTTCTATTTTTTTCCGCCTATAGAAAAATATGTAAAGTACATAGTAGTAAAATCTACATTATTTCTGTATCCAGATTTTTTTGTACTTCTATGAATATTTGCATTTTTAAATTTAGTTTACTGACTGTAATAAATATATGTAATTCATTGTTTTGACATGTTGGGAAACTGCATTATGTATTTGATTGCAACAGTTTTTTGATGAGTTTTACCATATAATTTTTAAGGGAACACCACAAAAAGATGTCATAATAAAAAATGATGCCCCATCAACATTACTGTTAGAGAAGCATGGAGACTACATAGCTGCTTATGGAACGAAGAAAGATGATTATGTGAGTATTCTGTTAACATAAATTGTATTTATTTAGCTCTCTATAGAACATGTAAATATATATGGAATATAGAAGGGGTTTTCTTTTAATATTTAATGTTTAGTTTTTATGGTGGACATCTACCCTATGAGGCAACTCTGATAAACGTTGCAGTTCATTTCTTTAGGTCAATGATGTAATCTGGCATGTATTATCTGACTTCAGAGCTGTAGAAGTCTCTTTAGAATGACACTGAGACCTAAAAAGTCCACTTTTATATTAATTGAACATATGTTTATGTTTAATACTTATTACTGGTTTTCAAATGTTCTTTGTTTGCTTAAAAATTTGGAACTTTAGCCCATTATATTGCTTAATTATAGGCAATATCAGCCCATGATAGCCAAAATCTGGTAGCACCTTTCCAGGCTAACATATTTTATTAAAAGGCAGAAGCTTTGGGGAACCACAACTCATTTAATCAGATGCATGGAGTAATTAAACTGATGTAGATTTAAATTGGATGGCATGGGGGATGGATGAGGAGGGAAAGACAGGATAATTATACAAATGGTGCTATGAGACAGACTATCAGCATTTAGCATTAACAATTGTCAGTTGTAAGGATTTATATATTCAGAATTGTTAGTTTAGTCAATGAATATATAATTGTAATTACTAATTTTAGTAATTTGCAAGACATTCTAGGTGCAAATTGTTCCATGCCTAGAACAACTCATCTCAGACATTTCTGTACCTGAATGAAATACTTGTTTTAGGCTCTTCTATGCTCGTAGATTTAAGGAAGAATCCTCAGTGTATGCTTGGTAAAGAAAAGGTTCCTTAGGAATTCTTTTCCTAATCATCTAAGTAAACAGTCATGCTACCTTTTACGTTTATTATTTCTTTAGATTCTTTAAATATTAGATTAGAAACTAATACAAATGTGATGCTTATTTCAGGAATATTGCATGTCAGAATATTTAAGAATGAGTGGCGTCTATTGGGGATTGACAGTAATGGATCTCATGGGGCAGCTTCATCGTATGAACAAAGAAGAAATTCTGGCATTTATCAAATCATGCCAACATGAATGTGGTGGAATAAGTGCCAGTATAGGCCATGATCCTCATCTTTTATATACATTAAGTGCTGTTCAGGTAAATACATACATTATTTATACAGATTTGCTAAGGGCTTATCCATCGTGTTAATGTCTAAGTGAACTGTTTTGAAGACTCCAAGATACTTTTTTTAAAAAAGTAATTCATTACATTTACTGAGCTTTCTTTATATTCAGCATTATTCATTGTTAGCTAAAAAGTAATACCCTTTTTTGTTTCCTCAAATAAATTCACAAATAAATGGTTCAGCTTATTGTTTTGTCTTAAATTGGGAAAATATAAAGTACAGTTGAGTGTTTAATTGATTATTGATTGATTTGTATGTCAACCCATCTTATACATCATAACCCTGGTCCAGTCATAACAGTGATATGTCACCAACCAACTTTCTTAAGATTAAGTAACTTTCTATAACTAAGAATACTGACGCTTTTAACACAAAGCATTATAGCTTCTTGGGTCAGTGATGAAACAATGTTTATCTGAATCTGTAGTTGATGTGGTTTAACACTCAGCTCTAGAATTACTCTGAGACCTGAGAACTTATTTTAAAAAAATAATTTATGTATTAGACTTCTGGATTCTATCAGCAATCTAATTCTTGAATCTTAATTCAAAACACCAGAATATCTTAGACCTGGATAAATAAATCGGCTGCCTTCCAAATTATAGCTCATATATTAACCAATGCAAACTATAGTAAAGTATATTCTAGACAATATATTAAATCATCTGCCTTCTATTAAGTTAATCAGATGGGAGCTGCAATGATCAGATGAAATCCCGTATTAGCATAAGGAAGAGGGAAGGAAATGTAGATCGTATTTGTCTTTGATCTTTCAAAAATTATATGTCTTTTAATAAATTCTATTTTACACTCTTAATTGTTGCATACCTACACATCTAAAACATGGTATAATTTCATCATACAAATTGTTAACTGTATAATTAATAAAGCTGTAAATCATGGTAATCTGGATAAATATTCTTAGTATTGGAATTATTTACTCTGATATACTTAATTAAAAAGACAACTTAGGTTGGATCCGGTCTGCCATGTGCAAAGTCATTGAAAATAGTCCTCTTAATCATCCTAAGTTTCCATTGATTCACATAAGTCTACTTTAAATGTAATTAAATATGGGTTATAACTCAGCGTATTTTGGACATAGTTGGAAACTTAAAATATAATATACTTCTAGGTACTTTATATTGGAGGTAGAATAAAATAGAACAGGATTTGATTTTTTGTATATTTCAGGCTAGTGAAGTAAAATAACATTCTAATTAAAATAGTTTTGGATTTTTTTCAAATATATAAAGTTCTCAGGTATTGTTATATTCTAAAATTTTAATAGTTTTGTTTTTGTTTTCCAGATTTTAACCCTGTATGACAGTCTGGATGTTGTTGATGTAAATAAGATTGTTAGTTATGTAAAAAGCTTACAGAAAGAAGATGGATCATTTGCTGGAGACATTTGGGGTAACTTGTAAATGTATATTGATTTCCATTTTCCGATGAAAGATTTAAAAATAATTCAAAAGGATATGTGGTATTATTTCCACATTTTTTTCTGAGTTGTAGCTACTTAGATCTATGATGAGATTTTATATACATCTGACTCTAAATGTGATGTATTACCATTTTAGCTCTAGAATTACTCTGAGATCTGAGATATATTGCTTAATACTAACTACAATTTTTGCAGGAGTACAATTACTTTTTGTCAGTTTTAATTATGAAAATATTGGTTTGTATGTAAAATTTAACAGTAAGACGTGTTTAAATAGGAATCTATATAGGACTGAATCTTTAATTTGTTAATGTATTTAGTATACTTACTTTTAAATATGATTATTTCTTAAAAGAATGTTCTTATCTTAATTGGGAATATTTATATAAACAAGCTAACCTTATCTATAATGTTATTTGAATCGATTCATAAATGTCTAATTTTTGTATTTTTGAGCCTAACTTAATTTTGTAAACTTATTTTCATGTAATGTATATAACTGCTTTTATTTCTTCCTCTAGGAGAAATTGATACTAGGTTTTCATTTTGTGCAGTAGCAACTTTAGCCCTTCTGGTAAGTTCTTTGAATCAAACACACACACACACACACACACACACATATATATACACACATATATATATACACATACATACATACACACACACACACACACACACACACACACACACTGAAATGGTCAAGATATGTTTTCAAATAATCTGTATTTTGTTTTATTGAACATTTAAAAAAATCTTCCCAGAATATTATTAGTAATGTAACATTTTAAAATATTCCTAGAGTGGAAAACTGGTATTAGCTAGGTTGTCTGGCAATGCCAAGAATTAAAATTCAACAAAATTGAAGATTCCAAGTTTGAAATTGGTATTAACTTCAGTTTGAAGAAAAAAGAATAAAGTATTATAATGAATTAAAAAGGCTATCTTTCTACCATTAAAAAAAGTATTTGGTAGATATCTTCAGTCCTTTGTGTACATTGTTAGTGTTAATTAGTTTTGACAAATACTGTGTTCTACATTTGAAGCTACTTGTTCATTCAGGCACTGGAAATTATGAATTTGCTAAATTGTAGAGCAGTGAATAATGGAAATCAATTGAGTTGACTTTTGAATGTTTCTCTAACTATAGATGTGTCAAACTGAGTAGAAAGCTATTTTAGAAGAAGCACCTCTCTATTATACTCTGCAGATAACAGTTGTGTTTTCCTCTGCCATGTTGAGTAGACATCAATGCTTAGTTGGGGTTTGTCAAAGAACTAATTTTCAGTTTACTGCTTTTCAGGGGAAGTTGGATGCAATTGATATGGATAAAGCAGTAGATTTTGTGTTATCTTGTATGAATTTTGATGGAGGATTTGGTTGTAGACCAGGATCTGAATCTCATGCAGGACAGGTAAATTGTAATTAAAGCTTGGTATTAACATGCTGAATTGTCTTTGATTTGAAGTTTTTTTTAAAGTATTCATTAGTCTCCTAAATATTAGACATACTAAATCTTTTTGCAGAATGTTATCAAAAACCTGGGTAAGGAAAATCTTTCTAAGAAGAAAAGTAAGATTATGATATTAATTAATATTATCCATTGACCCTGTGCATCTCTATCAATAAATTTAAGTTTTATTTTTAAATGTTACTAGGTTAAATTAGTTTCATATTTTAATAATTGAAAGTATGATAGCTAAAAATTGAGAGATTTAATTTGTTGCATTTATTATATAAGTAATTGATACTTATATAATAAGTATTTTTCCTTTGCTTTATCTGAATAGCTTTCTAAAATAGACATGAACTTTATATCTGTAATTTTAGATCTATTGTTGCACAGGATTTCTGGCTATAACTGGCCAGTTACACCAAATAAATGCTGATCTTCTGGGATGGTGGCTTTGTGAACGTCAATTGCCATCTGGTGGCCTTAATGGAAGACCAGAAAAGGTATAATTTGTGTGTTTTTCTCAGAATTCTGTAGTTTGAGAGGAAGCAGAATTTTGTAAAAGGTGACTGATTGGTTCTAGCATGTGTAGGATTGTTGTAAGACAACATTCGGAATTCATTGATACTTCCGTTAACACTTAATATTTTTAGCAAGGATTCTTCATTCCTTATAGGTGGTTATTTTCTTTATGCATTTGCAAATAACTTTGAAACATTACTCTAGATCAGACCTACACAACATACTAACCACCAAGCAGCATTGGTTCTCTTCTAGACATTCAGCATAATAAGGGAATAGCGGTAAAACCATTTTCTCCTGCCTTTGTCCATTGGAAAATATCGTGAGGCAATGTTTGGATGGTGCATTATACATTGTTTTGGGGAGTAGATTTGACAGATAAACTATTCCTTAATGTAGCAAATTTGTCAAGACACTAGAAAACTTACAGGTCTACCTCATTAATGTGCTATGACTAGAAACTGAAATGATGGAGTTTTCCTCTATCTTACTGATACTATATATTGGTTTATTATACTTAGACTAATATTTCTACCTTTTGTAGAAATCCCTTTTTTGTCTTTTTCTAATTTAGTATCCTGTTTCTTACTAAATAACCTTTTTATTAGTTGTAAAAGCTGTTCATTTGTTATTTTCTAGGCATTTGCAATCTGATGTTCTTTTTCTTTAAACAGAAACAATCTAATCCATACTTTTTAGAAACTGCAAGTCCATGCATGTGTACTTTAATGCATTCACACACCACAATAAAATCCTTTCTCACCCTGTTAAGGCATAAGTACTATTTAAAACAATAGCTGAATTACATAGAGCACTAAGCTGCAAAGCATCTACATTATGCCTTAATTCAAACACAGTCATTTTGAAAGATTTGTAATTCTAATTAAGCTTTTAGAAAATAGTAAGGCAGCAAGAACATTTCAAGATTCACTGTTAAATTATGATGTTATGCTTTTTAAAAATTAGTTTTAATCTGTATTTTTAGTCATCTTGTTAACTATGGACATAATAAGCATAGGTCAATATTACATGGAGCCTTTCTCACAAAAATTTCTGCTAGATGAAAAATAGCAAGCATAATAAAATAATTTTAAGGAAACTTTATATAGCTTAAATTTAATTGTGCATGTTCAATAAAAAGTTTCCAACTTTTTCTGCTCAGTGGGAGAAGGCACAGACTTCCCCTGTCTTGTTTAATTTTTATGCAGGGAAAATATTTTATTTTGACTTAAATCACATTATCCTTGCTCTTAACAATCACCTAATATACTGTGCTGTCATTTCATTTGTCAGTTACCAGATGTATGTTATTCATGGTGGGTATTAGCATCCCTGAAGATAATTGGCAGGTTGCACTGGATTGACAGAGAGAAATTATGCAATTTTATCTTGGCTTGCCAGGATGAGGAAACTGGAGGATTTGCTGACAGACCGGGAGATATGGCAAGTAGACTCAAATAGATTTGATTTTACTAAATCATAGCAGTATTTGATGCTTAGAAATACATGTGCATTTATTTCATGTTTTCTAGAATCTATCACAAATGATGGTGTTCATTAAAGGATTTTTTTTCTTTTCAAATTAGATTAGTTCCACTTTAGTGGATGATCTGAAGATAATTTCATGATTAAATTTTGTTTCTAATCATAAGTAGTTACTACTAGGGAAATTTGTTACCAGAATCAAGGGTATAACTAATCAAATACTTTGAAAATCTTGAATCAGTTAGAAGAAATCTATGCAAAGAACTTCTGAATGAAATATCTCTTGAAGATATAACACAAAGGCTTCCAAATTAATGCTGGTAGATATAATAACCTTTAATCCTTGCCAAGATTTTATCCTAATCTGACTTTAGATATTATTTTAATTCAGAATGAGAAGTGGGGATACTGCAAGGAAAACCACTAGCCTATAAATAAATATATTGTCAGAAATACATAGGGCCCTTAATAAAGATGATGGACATAGTTAGCTTCACATTTAGTGTAGAAGTACATCTTCCAGTTCAGAAAAAGTACAAATATGGGTTAGATGACTAACAAATCTCCTTTTGAAGTACATGGGTAGCAGGGAATAGTGTTTTGTTGCCATTGTAGACATTTTGTGAATGGCTAAGCACCTGAGCCATGTTATAAATAGCCAGTGCTGCCACAACATTAAAAGTATACATGAAATGGAAAATACATTTCATTCAAGCCTAAAACAAAGTACAAATAGTCCTTGACTTACTACCATTTGTTCAGCAAGCATTCAGAGTTTACAATGGTGCTGAAAAATGGAACTTACGGCCTGTGCCTAAAGCTACATCCAGTGCCAAAGCCAAGGTATATCATGCATGGAACATATCCGTGTTCTCAATGTTAAAAGTATTCCTATCAGTCTAGGAACCAATGCCTTTAGCTGCACTGAATTTGAATTTCAGAGGTGATGGGTAAACTGACAAATGATGAAGACATTCCCTACCGTAAGATTGGAATATAATAATTTCAACCGATAGCAGGTATAGACTTCTCTGAATTTTAGCATTATCATACTACAAATGAAAGTACCATGTTTCTTTTCCTCAACATATTAAATTATATACCTGGGAATGAAAAAAAAAAGCTACAGTATTGTTGATACATTGTATTCTGGCTAATTAGTTTGCATTTCCTTTAATTAAAATCCTTTAATCTTCCTGGTTTTCTAAAAATGAGTAGTTAATAAGATGTGCATTACCATTGTTCTTTTTTTAATTTGAATCTTCAAATTTATTTAGTATAGAAAACTGCCTAATCTTTTAAAATATATTATCTCATGGAAAGTAATGTTTTCAATAAATATACCTTAATATATTCTAGGTGGATCCATTTCACACTTTGTTTGGAATTGCTGGACTATCATTACTGGGTGAAGAACAAATTAAGCCTGTAAATCCTGTGTTTTGTATGCCTGAAGAGATCCTTCAAAGAATAAATGTACAGCCTGAACTTATTAGCTAGGGTACAGTATGTGTAAAATACTTTAATCAGCAGCTTTGAATTTTTCCATCAAGGCATTTCTAAATGTGTTTACATTATAAATTGCCACTTTACTGTAAGCACTATCATTTTGTACGTTACTGTAAACAAAGTAAATAAACCGAGTGTGACATGTACTTGAGGTTTTCAGTAACAGATATATGTATTTAAGTATTTTGCCTCCAGTGCTGCTTCACTTTGAATATAACATACTGTGTTAGGTGCAGTAGATAAATACTTGAATTATGATTATGATACAATCATTCATCCATCTGGGTGATAAGCAACAAGTACTAGATAGTAAATTGTCCTAGGCATTTCTTCTGTTGATAGAAATTTACTTGTTTATTTTGCCAGTGACACTTCATGCACTTGAATGCCCCTTCAGGATATGCGATAATTAAATCCAGTTTAATTTATTTGTCAAACCATAATAGAAGAAATACAATGGTATCCAAATAGTTATTCTCTATTAATGACATTCTTTAACAAAAACACATAATTATAATGTAACTTGGTTTTAACTAATGGCCTTGCTGAATTCTACAACATGTTTTCTTTGCTCTAAAATATTTATTATACAATGTGGCTTGAATCCCAATTTTAGTAGACTTGGAATAATTGTATATATTCAAGAATAAAGTTGTATAAGATTGTTTTCTGCAAGAGAAAATACTTGTTTCCATTAGAATTATAGAAATGCCTCTATTTCACATGTCACAACTGAATTTGTAAGTTGATTGAAATCAAAGTATAAATAAATCTGTTTTGCTTAAAACAGATTAAGGTTAATCTATATATAAAAGTGAAAACCACTCACGCTGCAATCACGAAATCTCCAGAACCGTAAAGCCTACAAACTTGAAATTTGCCACGTACAGTATATTCCTCTTGGCTTCTAGGTGCTCACTAAGAAAGGATTTTTCGAAATGACCACCAGAGCATTAGTATTTCCTATATTATTATTAACACGCTCTGATACTAAGGAGTTTTACTCCCCCTCACCACCTGAAAAGAAATCTGTTCCAAATGCAAAACACAAGCAGAGGAGATGAGTTTCAGTTTTACTTTCACAGCAGCAAGCAGGGATAGGATAGGGGAGGCTTCTATGAGGCAAGGTTGAGAGAGAGAAGGGGAGAGGGGAGGCCGATGTTAACTACTCATTAATTTTCAAGCTTTAAGTGTCAATTCATCAAGCCCCATCACATAGTTTCGTAGCGGACGGGTATCCAGATAGTTATAATTATAGACGTATTTGTCCACGGGCCACTGGAAGTAAGAAATTTTCAGGCTTGCATTTTTTTGTTGCATTTCTGTTTTCAAAAAATATCTGAAGGGTTTTTTAAAATCAAATATTTAGGTTCTAGCCTTTATGCTACATATGTCTCATGCACATTAGACCTAGAAAGGCAACAATTGTTAAACCAGAGTTGTTCATATTATGTAAAAGCAAAATAGTATAGGTGGGTTCTCTGGTTACAATTACTTGTTCATCAACAATTCAATCTCATCGCTAAACAAGTGGTTTTGACCAGTTCTCAGTTTTCTGGTTACTGCAGTGTATCCACAGACATGTGATTGCAATCTGGACACTTGGTGCCGTGTTCATGATCATGTCTCAGCAAGCCACGGTTACATGATCATGATTTCCAACATTCCCTGCTACCTTCCAACAAGCAAAGCCAATTGGGAAGCCAACAGAACATCAGAAATTATGGTCATGTGAGATTATGGCAACCAGAACTGCCATTGGTAAGCAGCATGGTCATAGGACATCACACTTTGCAACCACATCATGTAATGATGGCAATTCCAGTCTCAATTGCTGTAAACCAAACACTAGCTAAATATTTTCAAAATGTTGTATTTGATTTTAAAAAAATTCCCAATAGCTAAAAGCACAGCAAGATGGGGAAGTAGATTCTTGGGGTACTGAATTCTGGGCTTGCGCCATGTGCAACTACAGAATTAAATATTCATATCAACTCTGACCTTTACAGATGGAAGATTATCATTTGCTTTCAATCTGTGGACAAAGATGGAATATTAAAATGGCTACAAATTACACCAATCCCAGCCATACAATCTCTTTTTTCATTCTGTGCCATGTGGAAGGAGAAAGTAAAATGGCATTTAAAAAACAAAGCACTCTTCAATCTTTTCTGCAGTAGTCATTCAATTTCTAAATATAAAGTTTTAAAGAATTATGCCGAGTTACTTCCAAGTGTGACCTATGCACCAACAAAGATGGCTGCTTCCAATGAAACTGAATTTTATTAGGTTATCTGGTCAAACAAGATTATGTCATACAACAATGCCCATTTTCTGAACTGATAACGCTATAAATCAGAATTTATGGTACTAATTACTAAAGTACACTGCTGCTAAACTGGCTTCAAAGAATATCAGGAAAACCCCTACCACCATTCATTTGTACTGAAGAAAATGTGTCCATTCTCCATTATCAGTCAGTTTGCAACTGCTGCATTTTTTAATTTTGGTTTTCTTATATCAATTTATTTGGAAAGATGTTCTCATTTTTCCTCTCTTTAATTTTATCTACATCTAGCTGGATTAGGTTAGTCTGAAGTTGCAAGCAAGAGTTTGAAATTAGAGCTTGAACATTGTATGTAGTGCCAGGAAAGGATATATGCAAGGAAATATTACACTATTGCATAAAGATCAGTATTTAGATTCCTAAATAAAAATGCAGTGTGTTTTGGTAGTTCTGTCACCTTTCATCTGAATACAAAGTAAAGCTCAATAGGAATACAATAGCTCTTCAAAATGGCATTAAAGCAATCCTATTGCAATCCAAATTGCAGATTTTGTTGGTTTCAAGTTTGACAGCTGCTGTCTCATCACTTATAACCAAACATTCAGTTCAGGCTTAATTAAGTCCAGCTTTTCAATATGATTAATACAGCATTTTTGCTTCATCAAAAAGTGGCTGAACTAAGGATATGCAAGCATCTACTGCAATGTTAACAGGCTACTGACACTCTGAGAAGAAGATCGTCTTATCCTGGACGAAACAATCTAAAATTATGCATATCATTTCCCTTAGTTCTAAATTGCATTTTTGCTACAAATGAACTGCAGTGTCAAGTGCCTAGGAAGTTCCTTTTTTTAAAAAAGTACTTTTTAAAAAAAAGACAACTGTGGGCTAGGATTCCTTAACCAAAGTCTAAGCTGTGTGGACTACAGTTCCTATCATCTGAAAGTGATGACACGTTGCATCACGTTTGGATAACCCGATGGGGGGGGGGGAAAGCCGTCCTGCTTGAAGCCTCCGCAGTTAAGGGTGCTTTTTTCCTGGTGGGTTGTACAATTTTGAGACAACGGCTAAAAATGTTAAGGAGGAGGGGGGCATACTTAAATCATACTCTCTAATGTTCACCTGTGTAAGAAAGTTCCTCCCCAAGGTTGAGGGAGCTCGTATGAATGTTATTTTTTGTCACTTAGCGAAATCAATTAAATGGGAGACACCCCTCTTGTCTTCCTTGAAATAGTACAGTCCGCTGTCTCCATTGCCGAGCCGCGGGCCGACTTTTTGAGGCAAACGGGGCGGAGGGTTGCTTAAGCCGTCTGCCTCGGGCTGGGGTTTGTTAGAGGCGATCCCCGAAAAGAGGTGGATCATGGCGGAAGCGTCGGCTGCTTCCACCTCAAATTCGGGCCTCTGCTCGTCGTCTTCTGGCGCCGAGCGTCAGCCCCGTTACCAATTCGGTCTTCAAGAGACGCCGGGTTTGACCGACGAGCCCTCTCACCCTCAGCGGGGGAAAACGGCCATCAGGGTCCCCAATGGCGCCGCGGCCTTCCCTCCGAAAGGGTTGGAAGGTGGGCATTGCCCGAAGGAAGTCCGATCGCAGCCCCCGAAATAGTGAAAATAACGCTCTTTTCGGGGCGGAAACCTCAATTCCCAACTCACCTTTCAAGGCTTCTATAATAATAAGTGAATGGGAGTCATTAGCAGCAACTGACTCTCAAAGTTTAGGTCTCTTTAATAATAGTTTCGTTTACCCAGTTCTTGAAAATGGGCAAAACTTCCATTCTTATTTGTGGAATAGACTTTTATCCCACCTTTGTCACTTCATTAGTACAGGTAGTCCTCAATGTACAGCAGTTCGTTTAGTGACCATTCGAAGTTACAATGGCACTGAAAAAAGTGACAATTACAACCTTTTCAGCATCCCCATGATCCTGTGATCAAAATTCAAATGCTTGGCAACTGACTCGTATTTATGACTATTGCTGTGTCCCAAAAGGCCATGTGATCCCCTTTTGCGACCTGACGTAAGCAAAGTCAAATGGGGAAGCCAGACTCAACAACTGATTTACTAACTTATCAACTGCAGTGATTCACTTAACAACCAAGGCAAGAAAGGTCGTAAAATGGGGCAAAACTTACTTTAACAAGTGTCTCACCTAAAAACAGAAATGTTGACAATTGTCGTAAGTCGAGGACTAACTATAACTTAATTTGGCAGACATACATAATATTCCTCCTTCCTATTTTCTCCATAACAACAACCCTATGAGATGGGTTAGCTGAGAGAGTCACTGGTCCAAAGTCCTCCAGTCAGGTTTTCAGCTTTTTCTGATTCCCCTGGCTATTAAAACATTTTCTTTCACATCCATCCTTTTGGCCAGCAGGTCAAAGAGTTATGCAAGAGTTTTCCCTTCCTTTCTTTGCAGAACAGCCCTGTGAGGTGGCCTGGAATCACTTAGAAACATTTTCTGGCTGAGGAAGGGGCTTGGTTTTCTTTTATGACAATCCCACCTCTTAAATTTGCTCTACTGGCTCTCTAAATTGATCACATTGACATGACTTGTTAATCCTTTAATGTTGAATATTTATCTGAATATTGGAAAGATTAATTTTATATTGGCAAAAGTCTCTTGAAGGTAGCTTTTTTCTATTATTTTTAATCATAAGTAAATATAGATATACAGCTTATATATTAAGATAACATATGCCCTATACGAGGGAAACAACAACTAATTTTTACAAACATGGATAAATATATAAGTGGGTGATGCATTGGACAACTTGCAACACTAATTGGGGTTAAAATTCTGAAGTAAACTAAGCCATATTAACTAATAATTATTAAACATACATAATTTAAGACTATAATTATAAATATGCACATACACTTGTGGATCTGATAAGTAGAAAATAAAAGGTGGAATTCAAAAGGAATTTCTAAACTAGGACATTAAAACTAAAAGGGCTTGGTTTCTTTCTAAACAAACTTGTAAATGATTAAGCAGTTAGAGAAGATTCTGCTCAGTTATATTAAATTACAATTATTGACTCAAATACAAAACGTGTTTTTATGGCGTTATAGTTCATATGTGATGCTAAGTAAAATACATAGATTTCTGATTATTGCAATTTAAATTAGCTTACCTGTTTGTTTGTTTGTTTGTTTGTTTTGTTTTGTTTGTTTTTAGTGGATTTATTCTAAACCTAGTTCCAATCCATAGGATGATAACAAATTATGACATTCTAGCATAAAATTTTTACGACTGATGGAAATATTTTCTCTCACACAAATGTCATATCTAGTCTTAATCTTAATGTAAGACTTAATGTAAGCATACACAACTTCTAAATAAGCATGCATAGAATTGTTCTACAAAACAAGGAAAAGTACATATTTTCTGCAATATTATTGAAAAATACAAAATAGAGAGCTACAGTATTAGTGGCCTTGTTCTATTTGTTCAGTGAAACTATGTTTTCTTCCTTATTTAATGGACCTATGAATTTTATATATCTGTTCCGCTGTGTAATTGAAAAGGAGATCTTTTCTGAGCTGAGCAGAACCTAGTAATTTAGGAAATAGAACTTTGTGATTTTAACAAGGAATACTTAGAATTTGATTAATGGATTGGCTTCATTTTATCTCCAATGTGGATGTCAGTAATCTGAAAGTGTCATTACCTAGTTTTCTGCAGTATCATAGATGTCCCCAATTTTTAAAAATGTAGGTAAAAATTACCTTGAAAAGTTTAGAACTTTCATGAGATGGTAGATGAGTTTCAATTTATACTATATTTAAGATATATTTATATATAATATTTTAATGTTAGATATCCCAGAGCATCTAAGGGTGGGAATGCTATGGCACTCATAGGCACCAAATTTCCAACATCTTGTTTAAAAGAATTAAAAATGTTATTACTAAATAACGTTCCAAATAACTGCCTTAGAAATAAAGAAATGCAATCACTTTATATTAATTATTTTTTAAAAAGTTATTTTTATTTTTATTAGATTCATATTTTGGAGACAAGAGTTCTTATGCAGAAAACATTAGCACAGTAAATATGACAAGCCCTTCTTCTACCAAGAATATAAAGATTTCTAGAGTACGGAAAACACCTCTCTCATCCAACCGATCAGGATGTAGAAACTGGACTCCTTTCATGGGCTATTCAGGTAAAGAAGTTGGGTTACTTCATTTCAAAAGAAATATTCATACTAAATAGAAAGCTACTTGGACTTCTATTGAATCCAGATTGAAATTAATTTCAGTTAACTGACTTATATGTTACAAAGTGATTGTAAAGATCTCTAGAAGAATCTTTTTAAACTGAGTAAATGGTCAACCAAATTGCTAATATAGAGTAATTTAAGTACACAAGTTCCTCAACTTACAACTGTTCATTCAGTGACAATTCGAAGTTCCAACAGCACTGAAAAAATTGGCGTATGACCGTTTTTTACACTGATGACTGCTGCAGCATTTCCATGGTCATGTGATCAAAATTCAAATGCTTGGCAACTGGCATATATTTATGACAGTTGCAGTATCTGGGGGTCATGTAATCACATATTGTGACCTTCTGACAAGCAAAGTAAATGGGGAAGCCATATTTACTTAACAACTGCAGTGATTCACTTAACAACTGTGGCAAGAAAAGTCTTAAAATGGGGCAAAACTCACTTAACAACTGTCTTGCTTAGGAACAGAAATTTTGGGCTCAATTGTGGTCATAAGTCAAGGTCTACCTGTTCAAAATATGCACATTAAGAGAAAAAAAGTAATTTTGCATATATGCTAATTTAGGTCTGAGCTGACTATGACTAACCAGAAAAAAGATCTTGGATTCATAGTGGATAGCTCCATAGTTTTAAAGTTAAATTCCATGGTATGGATCATAGGAAGAGAGTTGAAAATAAAAGCAAACAATACTATAATGATATACACATTTATTGTAGAACTGTATCTAGAATGCTATGTCTGTTTGCCACATCTGCAAAGCAGTATTATAAAGATGGGAAACGTGTAGGTAGGAGATAGCTGTCAAATTTGCCTTGGGGCTTGAACTCTCCTGTGAGAAAAAGCTAGAACGTTTGGTTAAAAAAAAGTGACCGATGGAGGCAGTTGTATAAAATAATGCCTTATTTGGAGGTCTCTCTTTCCAAAGTGTGCTGAATGCAATGAGATTTAGAAGAGGTAATTAAAAATACTTCTTCACCTTGTGCATTTGTGAAAATTAAAAAAAGTGGTGATAGCTACTGACTTCGATGGCTTTAAAAGGGAATTGGATAAACTCATGAGGTACAAGCCTCTTAAATTAGCTCCAGGTTTTGGGGGCTGCGGGTGGCAACCTATCATTTGCAGGAGAACAATAGCTGAACAGATGTGTCCTAGAGGTGAACACAGCTTCTTTGAGACACCAATTATGTTAGCATAAAAAAGGAATAGGTTGTTGTTGCATAAGTCCAGCAAGGTAGCCAGAGCCAGAGGACCCTTGTGTGTGCAGTCTCTATTGGCATGGGAATAAAAATGTTTCTGTAGGCCACAAGTGGCTTTTTTCAACTAAAGAACACACACACGTACATGCACACCACCCCTCCAAACAGATATGTTTGTTAGTTTTACGTTACAGAAATATCAAAAACATCAGTTAAAAATAATGGCTGATTTTCTGCATCACATTAAGCCATTACTGCCCTATAGCTTACTGAATAAGACATTATTAGCTAGGCCATTAATTCTAACTATGGCTAATATATTAAACATCTTCAAGGTTCTGAGGTTCAAATAATCCCCATTTATTTAATGAAAATAGTTCAATGAATGTAAAAGGACAAAATGGAAGAAATAGGCTAAATTTAAAATGACATTGCCAATCAGCATTGTCCAACTAGCATTTTTGCAGTGGGGTTTAGAAGCAAAAGTTGAGAAAACAACAGGAAATGAAAACAGCAAAACTCCCCAAGATTACTCTGGTATTTCAAAGACGGAGGAGAGTGTAGAAAATCTAAGAAGAAAGCTAATAGGTACTTTATAATGATCATAAACAAAATAAAGCATAAGGTACCATCTTGACATCTTAAGATTTTCATACAAAGCAAGGGACCCCCTGAGTCACAAGAAACCACTGAGTGCACAGCCTATTATAAAGTGCATGCCCAATCAGTGTGAAGAGACCAAAACAACATCTGGCAACATTTCTCTTCCTGCTATGGCCTCTTAGGCATTGCTAGCATACAGAACTCACTTTAATGAATCCTTGAGTGCTGGTAAACTTTTCATTATTTAAAAGAACCATTTCCAAAGGTCTATAATAATACAAACATTTTAGAAACTTATTATGCAGCCATCTGTAAGCCTGATGTGCAAATCCAATGAGAATAGTTTTTCTATTCTTCAACCTTAAATCAATGTCAGATATACCCGCTTCCTTCAGCAGAATTATTTGGGATCAATATTTGTAATTGGCCTTGCTTAAAAAATGAAATTATGATTCATGAAGACTCCAATACCCACTACCAATGCTGCAAGATTCTTGAGCAATGGTTCTCACAGTTCCCATCGACATGGAAACTAGAAATGGCTTTACAAAGCAAGCCAAGCTTTTGGATCAAGGGCTTAATTAATACAACATTGACCTTGGCTCCCTCTAACCTGACCTACAGAAGTTGCAGAGACTATTGTATGTGTTTAGATGATGGATAGTATTGACATTTTCTCTCTAATATCAACCTTGAAAAATCTGATCTCGTGCTGGACAGGTTGTTGAATATATGGAGCGTAGAACAATGAATTAAATGCCTGAGTCCCAACCTACCAATGAACTAGTTCTTATTTGTTCTTACTCTGTCAAGGATCAAATTATAGATCTAATCCAAGATATTGATGAGAAACTTCATCTTAGCCAAGTGATTCGCTATAGATTTATGTTGAGCACAAAAATACAAGAATTCTTTTGGGGCTTTTTCAGAGTAGAAGTTCAGTCAATGGTAGAGTAGGTTTAATGCACAATATTTTAAGCATCATTGAAAGCAATGAACTGAACAAGTCAAAATTGTAAGGACAAGCCTGTGATGGAGCTGCAAATATGAATGGATTGTAATCTAGTCTTTAAAGTAGTAATCTAGCATAACAACAAAAACTACATATTTCCACTATTCAGTGACTGATGCTATATTATAAAAACTAATAATTTTATAGCATATGATATATGTTCTAAAGTTCCCAGAGTTACCTTGAGGTGAGATAGGTAGCCCATAAGTTTTATAAATAGATAAAAATAAATTGCATTTACAATAATTTTTCATACAGTATCAAATTATGGCATTCACTATTGTATGTATCAGTAGGCCAGGTAGGGAAAGGATTATAGGAATGCTACTGTATTTGTTATTATAACCTAATAACCTAATCTTAAACATTTGCCAGAGTTTCCCTCTATCCCTCTTATACCAAATAGATTTGAGGAAGGAGTTTCTTACTCACAAGAAGGTGAAAATGGCGGAAAGCCAAACCAAATCCCCCACCTCAGTCTTGGTACCTTCTTGCCCATGGACATCTGTGGCACACTCCTATTGTTTGTAGTCAGAGGTGCAAGAAAACATGCCTGAGTTCTGGAGAGCAAGATGTGGGGGTGATCTAGTAATAGACTCTCTAATAAGAGGACTTGCCTATGGAGGGTTGTACTAACTTGTTGTCTATGGTTACCTCAAAGGTGATTTTTTCAAGAGGCAACTGGACTTTCTTGTTTTTCTTTGAAGACATTTTGCTTCTCATCCAAGAACCTTCTTCAGCTCTGACTGGATGGTGGGTAATGGAAGGATTTGTGTTGTGTTTGTTGTGATGTGACGTGACGTGATGTGACGTGACGTGACGTGACGTGACATTACGTTAATTCCTTCCATTCCCCACCATCCAGTCAGAGACGAGGGAGTTTCTTGGATGAGAAGCGAAATGTCTTGAAAGAAAAGGAAGTCCAAAAGCACCTTTGGTACTAACTTGTTGCAGGTAAATTCTGCAAGAGGCAACAGTTAAGCTCAGTTGTCCTATTTTAAGAAATATACCATCTTAAGTATTGGTCGAATCATTTATTCACTCTTTCTGATTACCTTTCATAGGTCAGAGGATCCAAAGATGACATTAATTTGAATGTCTAATAGTGTTTTAGAAAAAAATTTGTTTTCTCCTCAACCAATGAAAAGTCCTTGCCAGGAATAAACACAGTTACTTTGCTGTGTTTTGCTCAGTGTCAGGCACGGCAGGATGAAACATGGCCCTCGACATCTGTTCTCACTCTCAGCCACTCGAAGTCTCTTGAGAAACCTGAAGCAAGGTTTTAATTCTCCCATGTATAGTAATTCTATTGTCATGGCATGGTTGCAATATTTCTTCTATTATAGGAAGGGGAGCATGGGACTTGCTGTTGTGAAACAACTATCTGTTATTCATAGAGAAGGGATGAATCAATGGGGGGGGGGTCACTAGAAATTATCCATCCAAGCCCTGGTATTAACCCTTTGTGATAGTCAGATCAGGAAACAGGCATCCCAAGGATTATAGGAATACTATTTATTGTAAGGTATAATAAAAAAGATGTTGAATGCCCATCAATAAAAATAACCTGGTTTTGAATGTTAATAAAACAAAGGAGATCATTGTTGATTTTAGAAAGAGTCGGCATAGTCATATTCCACTTTGTGTCAAGGCTGCAGCTGTGGAGGTAGTCAATAGCATTAAGTATCTGGGGGTGCAGATAACAGATAATCTGACTTGATTTTTACATATGTTCTCTTTAGTGAAGTGTGCAAACCAACATTTGCATTTCCTGCGTCAGATGAGACTACATCTCTCTCTTTCAGTCCTGGCCACTTTTTACAAAGGAGCATTTTAACAAATTGCATCTCTGTTTCCTTTGGTGGCAGCAGTGCCTCAGATAGAAGGTCCGTACAGAAAGTGGTAAGGACAGCTGAGAAGATTATAGGAAGCTTGCTTCCCATTATTCTTATGCTTATAAGTGCTATGTGCTTAGAGCTCGAAGTATTGTTAGAGACCCACACCCGCCCACTTCATGGTATGTTTCTCTTGCTTCCCTCTGGGAGGAGGTTTCAAAGTATCTATAGCAGGACTACTAGATTCTGTAACAGCTTTGTTCATTATGCCATCCTTCTTGTAAATTTGCAAGGTTCTTTTTTCCCTGCCATGTATATGTATACATTCTAACTAGACTGTGTTTCTCTGTATCATATACGTGTGTATAAGTGGGTATATGGATTGTCAAATTTGCAGTAAAGTTGATGGAAAAAAGGACAAAGTTGGTGCAGCAGAATGTGGTAGATTGTAGGAAAGATCATTTGATTTAATG
>JANHZT010005231.1:12858-27575 GCA_032468215.1 Stegonotus admiraltiensis
GCCATGGAGCGCTTTAAAGGTGGTAACCAATACCTTGAAGCGCACCCGGAAGATCACCGGGAGCCAGTGCAGCTCGCACAGGAGTGGTGTTACATGGGAGCGCCATGTTGCTCCCGTAACTACCCGCGTGGCCGCATTCTGGACCAGTTGAAGCCTCCGGGTGCTCTTCAAAGGGAGCCCCATGTAGAGAGCGACCATATGGTGACCAGAACTAAATACAATATTCTAAACTTTACACAGGGTTCTTTTTATGGTTGCTTATTCACCTTAGGTTGCCACCTATATCCTAGCTCTCACCTGTAGCTCCAAATAGCTGCAGTAACATGGGCAGGAGCCACAACGGCCTTTGGGCCAAACCAGGTAAGGTTAGCTGATAGGTCTTAGACTCTCAGTGAGCTAGAGGATTTATCAGTCCCAGCATGTAAAATCTGGCCTTCACAGACTGAGGGCTGGAAATTGATCAGTGGTCCAATAGTAAAAAAATGCAGGCCACCAAAAAATTGTAGGCCACCAAAAACACAAAACATTTAGATATTCTAATCCTCCACCACAGCAGGAGAGATCTCCAGCCCTATCCCCACCACTGGATTAAGGTCTCTTCTGCCAAAAGAGTGGAACTTTCCCCATGCAACAACTATTCCACTTAAAACTCTGTCATAGCCATTTTTGTTGTTGTGCAGTTAGTCATCATCTACAGCTCATGTGCAAATCATTTCAATCCAAACCTGATTTGTTGAGCCCTGTACTGATGAGGAAGTGTCAAAGCAACAGGTGGAAATGATCACAGGAGAGGTTTTGGCAACATCTAGGGGACTGGGCATTCCACTCTAGGATAGCACTGCCCAACCTATCATGAGGCAGGGGATTAGAAAACATTGGCTGCCCCAAAACATTTCTATATCTTGCACAGAGCCTCCCAATGACTCCTATTACTCACCATTCGTAGTGTGGAGAGACCACCAATTCCCAGCCAGAAAATATAAAAAAGGGAGTGAAGATGGATATTGTAGGTGACAAATAGGGTGATACAGTGCCCAAAAAGTCCATAGCCCTAAAATGAAGGAAGAAAGCATAGCCAATAAGAGCATGAAGGCAGGGGAAAGTCTCAGACAAAAATAATACCACTATATACGTTCTGTTCCTCCTCCTGATACAGGAGGAGTAACTGATTATCCATGATCTGCAGATTACTAAAATAATGTTTGGCTATTACAGCCAACTCCATACAGGCAACTCCATGCAGACTAATGAAAATAAATTGTTTAGAAATTGATCAAAATTACTGAACTTTAGCATCATTTTCCTCCATTGTCAGATTTACAGTAATGAAAGTTTGTGAATCGAGAACCAATTATAATTCTGCAACACTGTGATTCAAAGAATTAACAAATACATTTGCTTAAACAAACAATATCCCAAACAATTTACTACATAATATCTTTATTGAACACACTGTGCCGATATTGACTGCCTTGTTTGGAAAAAATATACGAATAAACTCTCTAAAGGGGATAGGTTGAGTCAGATGTTCCAATCAATGATATGACAATCAAATGTATGTAGGAAAGATCTCCCCTGTAAAAAGCATACACATATGGGTTGCCACCACTGGAATTAACTCTTCACAGCACAGACATAATAAAATTAAATACCCATATTGAAACAGAGCCCAGTGGACTTCATAACAGAGACTGTTGTTGCTCATGAGAAGGGCTAATGAGCCACTGCTAAAACGTATCTCAATCAATCCAAGGACAGGAGGTAATGTACAAATGGAATTACAGTACCACCATTTAACTATTTGCAGAAATGGTCATCCAACAAAAAAGTATCACTCCAATAGTCTAGGAATTCACAAAGAATTCCAAGGTAACGGCAAAAGATATGCAGGCTATTCTTGCATTGTCTTGTAGCAGTGTTCTTCCACCAGAAGAATGCTGAACAAGAATGAGCAGATACCAAGGATAAAACCACTGATCTCAGAAAACATACTGCTGTCTGTTTCAAGCTTGTCAAAGACTACCTGGATGATCCAGCAAGCAATTAGAAAAATGTCCTATTGACAGATGAGACAAAAATGAATCTACTGACATTAGCAAGAAAAGTGTCATAGTATTGCAGGATTATGAATCGTTCTAGGGACTCACAAACTTTCTTTCAATACCATGTAATATTAATTTATTTTACATGTTTATAGACTGTCCTAATAAAAAGACTTGGGCAGGATACAAAAGAATATTATAAAAGCAATAAGAAACCAATCTAAGATGGATACCATGAACATTCAATTTGTGCTGTAGGGTCTGGGAATATAAAGACTGAGTTATTGGCTCTAGGAGTAACAGAAAGTTGTTCATCTACACTTGATGCGGATATAAAAACATCAGTTTACTTAAAATGGAAGTATACAGTGATACCATTAAAGATACCATCATCTTTAATTCAACATTTGCTAGATATGGTGGACTATCTTAACTATGTCGTTTTGAGATGACTCCAGATTGAGAAAACTTGCTCTAGACTCCAACAGACCAGTCCTTGGTAGAAAACTGACTTTTACTTACCAGGAGTGACAACATTTGGACCATGGTGATTTGAGCATTGCATAGGTATGCCAAGAAATATATGAAGGAGGAAACACCTATCCAGTAACCAAAGCAGGTGCCAATTGCTGTGCCCATCAATGTACCTTCCCTCTGCAGAAAGAGCAAGTGAATATCAGAAAGGCATTCTAGGAAAAACACAAATGGGGCTATCAACTAATACTTCCCATAAATATTCCACGTAGTGAAGTCTGCAGTAGGCATTAATTGTATTCCAAACAAATCTTTCTCCATCAATAATGTATATATGACTGCAACATCAAGGAAGTTCAAAAGATACATAGAACTGATCACTTATCACACAGGAAAGCAATTCCCCTCTACTTACAATGATAGTATCAGATGTCTTCATTCCATGCAACAAAATAGCCACCAGCGTAAAGACTAGCATGAGAGGACCATAAAGCTCACCAGCTATCTTCTGGAAAATAATATATGGTAGCCATTTATCAATGTTCAGACAAAGTTATATCAGCTGGTTAAAATATATTCAAAATCTCATTCATGTTTTCTTAAACATTTGCAAAAGTAATAGAACTATTAGGGAAGATCTATTATAATATTTTCATAAATGGCAAATTATTCTATGCAATTGTTTGGGAAATGATTCTGATAGTGTTCAACTGACTTGATATAATATGAAAACCCATGTTATATAGTTCTAGATGAAATCAATTTCAAAGTTTGAGTTTATTGAACTTGAAATTCAATTTCTATGATTAATTATGATGCCCTAAGCATTTGTCTGTCAGGACAATTACATTTGAATGGTCTGACAAGTTTGGGTGCCCACTGTGCTGAAGGGCTATTCACTAAATATAAACTAAGAGATGTGACAATATAGTATTGAATGAAGCAATGTAAGCACTGCTCCACTACATTTTGAATATGGTCATCACTCTTTAGCATTCATTGTTTACTCTCTTCTATTTGAGCAGTTTATCAACTAGAAAACAGAGGGTTACCCCTGGTGAAACATAAGATAGATACCACTCTATCACATTAGTTTTATAGCTGAAAAAAAAATGAAGTAATAGAATGATGACTTTTATGTTTATGATCACCCATTTCATCTAACTGACTTTGGGCATCTCACATTAGCACTAAGCTCACCTGGGGGAAATTGATCATCTTGATAGGTATCATGGATTCCAGCAATCTAAATTAAAACAGATTGTACAGATAAAAAGCTAGAAAGAAAGCACCTGATTACTTAGACAACCATCTCATTGAAACATCTGTTGGCTTTCTTAATAAATAAAGTAGGTTATGAAAAAAAAATGCCAGAACTGAAACAACAGAAGCAGAATTATTTCTCCATACGAAAAGAAGAGAAAGGCATAACTATTGCATAAAGTTGCATTTCTTGTTTTTTTCCTGTGATTTAGACAATGGTCACAGAAGCTATGAGACTCAGAAATGAAGTTTCTGACTTTTAATTATTTGTAAAGAAGGGACATTAATAGAACTTTGAATCAACATTTACTGGATAAAAGTGCTAAATCAAATACATATGATAACATTAATATTCATATGATAACATTAATATTCTATAGTTTTGCATGTCATTCTCTCATCTTTTTAAAAACTCTCTTTGAAAAAGGAAAACAGAGCTAAGAATATCTTGAATACCACTTATGAAAAAAAGGCTTGAAAAAGACTTCCAATAGAAAACAAAAACAAAACAGTTTCTAAGCCTGAACAATATTTATGGAATCGAAAGGCCTTTTTTTCATTAGCAGAAAACAGTATCATGGTGGATAACTGATTTCAATCACAATGACAGCTCTGTAATTAACAAATTAAACTATTAATTGAACTTTTAATAAGCAGCACCTCTATGAATGGCACTGATAGATAAGGCAGCTGATATTCTTGCTTACCTGTTCCGAACTTGGTTTGGCTCAACATCAAAGTAGGGCCTGAGGATATCAATATTAGCATAGAGATTGAAGGCTTTTGAGGCTTGTCTCTTCCCAGCCTGCCACATCTTTAAAAAGAGAAAATATTAATTAAACACTCTCTCCTTTCTCGTTCTGAAGAATTAGAAAACTTAAAAAACAAAACAAAGCAAAATTGCAGATCAAGGGCATTTGTAGTGTACCACATCAAAGCAGAATTAATTAGTATAGGATTATAATGTACAGAAAGATACTATAGGTCTAGACATCCCCCCTTAATTCCATGAACAAGATTTATTTTACTTCTGAGATAATAAGGAAGTAAAACCAATTTTTCATAAATAAGTAGTAAGTATTGACTATGCAATTTTGTTAATACACTATGCTAAACCATGCTGTGATTAAATATAATTGTTTAATCAAACAATTGCCTGAGTTGAATGGTTAAGAGTCAAATGATACCCTAACTTATAAATCACAATTATATTGTTTGTACAGTATCACAAATATGGCATGAGTCTTATTAATTTCCTGAGACTTTGGGTGGTAAAGATGTCCCATATATCTTTTATGTAAACCACATATTGTTGATCTAAAAAAGACAGGCATAAATTTAAGATCAATACTGTATTATGAAAGAAGGATCAGAACATTGTCCCCTTGAGGACTAGAATCAGAAGCATATTGGAAGCAGGACTCTACCGAGCTCAAAGGTCATCAAATCGAAGGAAAACTAATAAACCAATAAGAGCTCCATTTACCTGATCAGCTACCTGCCGACTCAACTGTCCCTTGAAACCTTTCATTCCTAGGAACTCTCCATCTTCTTCATCTGCAGCAGCTGCTTCTGCATCTACTTCCTCCTCTTCCTTCATGCGTTGGTGGATTTCTCCCATGTCTTCAAAACTAGAGCCAGAGGTGTCATCCATGTTTTCCATATCAATTACAGCAGAGCCTCCACCCTGTGTAATGCAAAAATAAAGAAGCAACTCAAGACAGGTACGCAATCATCCTCTCTTAACAAGAACTATGGATTATCATCCGCCCGCCCCCCCCCCAAAAAAAACAAACCTCAAAGGAGGAGGATCCAGTTAGAGCACGTCCACCAGGAAAAGGCACAGACTGTTACAAACATTAGAATAATTCCCAGTTTGGAGTGTCATATTAATTTATGCAGCTAATGAAGACTAATCAAAGAGCAGGAAAACTCCTATTCATCACTATTTGCTACATTCTTCCATATATACAGAGTAAACTTAATATCAGGAAATGAGAGATTATTATCGGAATTTATAAAGAAAAGCTCTATAGGTGCAAGAGTAAGTATTCATAAAAGTGCTGTTTTCAACATCACTAAGTAACCTTGGAAACTATTTCAATATAAAAATGTAACAGCCTGAAGAAAATTCAAGGTAAGAGACAACATTGTTACTCAGCTCAGGAAACCCCTGAATCAGACCACAAAGTATCTTGCAAGGGGTCTGGCTTAGAAACTGCAGGTGATGTGAAACACAGCTGGCCCGCTGGAGATGGGATCCTAGCAATCATATCATTCCTATAATATTGTAGCGTTTTATTAGGTCAGGTCTGGTCTGTTTCTGAGCTAAACTCAAAGTAGTATGCTTATTTTTAAATCTCTATGATTGCCTGGGCAGTAGATATTGAAGAAATTCTGAGTTGTATCTACCTGAAATGGAACACAGATAAACTGTTATCTGGGTAGACTCGCCAGGACCTAGAGAAAAACTTTTTTCAGATATTCCCACGTTTGGGATTTTTTGCCTGATCTCCACTTTTGATACTTTTTAAAAGATTAAACAAACTGTATTTCTGTTTTCTTAGACCTTAGAACCTTCATTTTTTTTTTGTACTTGTTAAAAATATCCCAACTGCCTCTTCCTCAGCTAGGCCCCGTGAGCTCCCTTCAGCAAATGAGGCTCCGCTGTCCTGCAATGCTTGCCTTTATATGTTTAGTTTTTTCTTGTTTTTCTGTTTGATTAAACTGAAATCACACAAAGCACTCTGGAAGCATGTCCAGAGAACAAAATGTAAAATTACATGATAGAAAAATAGAGCTGTTACTGAAAAGAAAAAAACAAAAATAAAAGAGGTAGTTGATACAGTTATCATATCTGGACTGCAAAAATCCAGACAATCACCAAAGGCCATTAAGGAGATACAGAACATCTTAACTTTTTGCCTCAGTTTCCTCAGCCCAAAACTTGATGTTGAACATATATCTTTAGACATAGTATTTACCTTAAGCTGAAAGAAAACCTGCTAAATTGGTTTGGGGATAAATTGCTCCATTTGCAAAATCAACAGTAAAATGACTAATGCTACTACTTGGAATACTGCATCCAATTTTGGTCGCCACGATGTAAAAAAGATGTTGAGACTCTAGAAAGAGTGCAGAGAAGAGCAACGAAGATGATTAGGGGTCTCAGGGATAAAACATATAAAGGACGGTTGCTGGAACTGGATATGTCTAGTCTGGATATGAAAAGAAGGACTAGAGGTGACATGATAGCAGTGTTCCAATATCTCAGGGGCTGCCACAAAGAAGAGGGACTTAAGCTATTTTCCAAAGCACCTGAGGGAAGAACAAGAAGCAATGGATGGAAACTAATCAAGGAGAGAAGCAACTTAGAACTAAGGAGACATTTCCTGACAGTTAGGATAAGTAATCAGTGGACCAACTTGCCTCCAGTTGTTGTAAATGCTCCAACCCTGGAAGTTTTTAAGAAGAGATTAGATAACCATTGTCTGAAATGGTACAGGGTTTCCTGCCTAAGCAGGGGGTTGGACTGGAAGACCTCCAAGGTCCCTTCCAACTCTGTTATTCTATTCTATACTACTGTTCTACTCAGAAACATATCTTCCCTTTTAAACACATGTACTGCTTTTCTTTTGATAGTACAGTACAATGGCATTATACTATGCGTATACAGTTTGATCTAGTGCAGTGATAGCGAACTTTTTAGGCACTGAGTGCCCAAACTGCATGCGTGTGTGCCCAAACTGAAAGGTGACTGCACACACGCAAATGCGTGGACATGCACATATGCATGCACAGTCATGCATGGACATTGCGGACATGCGCAGCAGAGACCTGAAGATCAGCTGGCCAGCGGGAGGCGGGGCATCCCAACACTAGCAGCATGGCAAAAGATAAGATCTTTTTCTTTGGTGAGCTTCTGGTTCATCGTTTGCAGGGAAACAGAAGCTCGCGAAAGAAAAGCCACGGCGATCTGACCTGGGGCGACAGTGTACGTGCCAGCAGATAGGGCTCTGCGTGCCACCTCTGGCACACATGTCATAGGTTCACCATCACAGATCTAGTGGTTAAAGCACAATATTAGAACCCAAGAGTTTCCAGTTTTAGTTTTGCCTTAGGCATTAAAGCTGGCTGGGAGACTTTAGGCCAGTCACTCTCTCTCAGCCCAACTCACCCATTAGGCTTGTTGTTGTAGGAAAAACAGGAGGAGGAAAGAGTATCAGGTATGTTCACTACCATTAATTATTTATAAAAAATAACATGATGGCTGGATAAAAAAAATCTTTTAAAAAAGTGCCCAAATTTTGATCACATGACTGCAGGGGTGCTATAATGACTGCAACTTTAAGAACCAGTTCTAACTACCATACTTTCAGTGCTGTCATAACTTAAATGATTGTTGAATGAATATTTATAAAGCAAAGACCATTTGTATTGTATTGTATCATAAACTGCCCTGTCTTAAAGCTACTGCTCTTCTCTTCTACTCTCCATTGTCTCTATCACAACATTGAGGCAGGTTATTACACTGTTAGCAAAGAATGCTGGGCAGGACACTTTACTACTGAATTAAAATGGAACAAAAAATAAACGTTAATATTTATTGCTTTGGGAAACTATAATTAAAGCTGCTGCTTTATATAGTCTGATGGACAATCTGTTAAATAAATATCTAGTGATAGTTACCCACTTAATAGTAAATGCTTTCTATAACAGGGCACATGATAGGGAGCAACTGAATACTGTAAATAAGCAATTTATGCAAAATCCAGGAAACGAGAAAGAAATAATCAAAGATTTAAGGGGCAAGTGAAGAAAAAAACAACCACCAAAATTTAGTTTACATCAATGCCATTTACTGTTTTACCACTTCATATTTTTTCAGCCTTGTAAACTTTTTTTTGTCCATACCCCCTGTGTGCTGCCCTCTTCTCATTTTTCAAAATTATGGAGGACCCCAAAAGAACGTTTGTCAGTATGGGTTATATTTATCAATATTTACTTATTAAAAATTAAAGCTGAACCATTTGTACAACGGTTGGGTATTGAATCACGTACAAATAAGATTAAACTCATTTGCTATTTTTGTTCATGAAAAAAAACTTCTTTAACAAACAAAAATATTTAACAAACAAAAAATTAAAACAAGAGTCATCTTGTTTTAATTATTTGCAAATATCTTCAAGATCTGGCAAATAATTTTGATTTTTCAGATCCCTCAGAGGGTCTTGGAGTCACACTTTAAGAAACACTGCTCTAATACATTCAACAGTATTGATAAATTTTTGAATCTTGTACAACTGTGAATATAGCAAAGGCAACAGAAATGGATGACAGAATTGTTTTCAGAGCTTGGCTGGATTGGCAGAAAGGCCAACAAGAAGCAGGTTGGGCTCTTCCCTGTGAAAACTGCCAAATGTTCAGTAAGCTTGACAAACAAACGGCCTGCAAAGAGACAACAATGGAATGCAGATAGCTGTCTTTTATTAGTTCAATAACCAATCCAAGCACAAGCTTAAACTTAAGGTTGTGAATATCTTTTCAGCCGCATAGCTATCCAAGTCTACCTGGAAACGAAGAGGAACTAAGCTTACGCAAGGCGCTTGCAAAAAAAAAAAAGCAGCTAAGCAGCAACTTGGCAGATCGGATATCTGTGTCTGGAATCCAACCTCTTTGTCGCACAATCTGGCTTTGGGACCTTTCCCTTGTATTTATTTTGCTGTGACACCATTCAGGTTTTTTTGATCATTCGCACAACACGCAAGGACTTTCTTTATGGACTGCCCGAGTTCTAAGGGACACGCCAAGAGTGTCAACCGCTTTTCTTCCGTCCCGCAGAGAACACAGGCACATTCCCAGCCTTGTTGCTGTTTTTCATTTATTTTTATTTTAGATTTCTTAACCGCCCATCTCCCTCGGAGAAGGGCTCTGGGCTGTGTACCATATAATACAGGTAGTCCTCGACTTACAACAGTTCATTAAGTGACAGTTCAAAGTTACAGCGGTGAAAAAAATAACTTAAGACCAATTTTTCACAGTTACGGCCTTCTCAGCATTCCCCCATGGTCCCGTGATCAAAATTCGGGCGCTTGGCAACTGACTCGCATTTACGACGGTGGCAGCGTCCTCGGTGGGGGGATATCACGTGATCCCCTTTTGCGGACCACCCCACAAGCAAAATCAATGATGGGGAAGCCAGATTCACTTTTAACAACTGTGTCGCATAACTTAGCAACTGAGGCGGTTCACTCAGCAACTGGGGCAATAAAGGTCGTAAAACGGGGCAAAAGCCTGGTAAGAAATGTTTCACTTAGCATCATAAATTCTGGGCTCAACTGTGGTCGTACGTCGAGGACTACCTGTGTAGGTGTTCCCAAAGCAAGCCCAGGAACGGGGCGACGGCGGCTGCGGGGAAGGGAACCCAACTGGAATTGAGGGGATGGATCCCAAGAAACGGGAAAGGCGGGACAGCCCTTACCCGGCCCCCATTCTCCTTACCTGCATGTTGTCTTCGAAGGCTCCCCACTCGGCAGTCGCCGTCGCAGCCCCGCTCCTCGCTCCCCCGGCGCCCGCGGCTGCCCCAGGGTCGGACATTTCCCCAGGAGCGGCTGCGGAGGCACTGACGCCCCCGGCCGCGCTCTCGCTAACGGAAGAGCCGGGGGGGCCGGAGATCCGACCGAAGCCAGGCGGAAAAAGCCCGGATGGAGCAAAGCCAAAGCAATCCGCGCTCGGGGGTGTTAAGGAGCCGCACGGGGGGCGGGGGGAGAGGATGTGGAGACTCAGGTGTTCTCGCGAGATTTCTCAGGAGCCGGTCTGACTACGGTGCCATCTTGGTTGTACACTCCAGACGAAAACAGGAGCTTCACGCGATAGCGACGGGGCAAACAGAAAAGCGGGAAAAATCACCAAGACGTCTCCTTAATACGCGCTCGCAACGTCCTCTTGACACGTGACTCAAAAGCAAGCCGCCACACATTCAGAAAAAAAAAATGCTGGTTTTTAGAAAGCGCCACACACAACATGGCGGCACACCGCCACCCACTTCCGTTCGGTGGGAAGAGCCGCTCAACCGGAATTCGAATGTCACGTGAGAGAAGGGACGCTTTCCTGCTCGATGGTAAAAGTTTGCGCTTGCGCACCGGGCTTGGCTGGCTTTTACAGCGCATTTGCGTGAAGGATGGCATCGCCCGGGAGCGTGGAAGAGATGCGGACCCGCGTGGTTCTGGGTGAATTCGGTGTTCGCAATGTAAGCGAAAGAAAGCAGCGGGACGAGTGGAGGGATGGTGTTGTCTGGCCACGAAGCGGGTCTTGGCAATGATTTGAGTGGCTGTTTCCTGGACAGAAGCCTGACTTATATGAAACAATATAAATCTAATGCATATGAATGAATGAATGAAGCCTACTTCGAACACTGTCCTGATGCAGGATTTGCGAATTTTGCCTGGGATATTTAACTGCGATTTGACAGTTTCCCCGCGTAAAAGCAGGTTGCTTCTTGAATATGCACAGATGTATGTATGAACTCCACCAGTTGTCTGGATAATTCTGTAAAGCGATTTTTTTTTTTAGTAATCATCTCGGTTTTGAATTTGGAAACTACTGAATTAAGTTGTTGCAGGTAGTCCTCGAATTACAACAGTTTGTTTAGTGACCATTTGAAGTTACAAGAGTGCTGTAAAAAGCGACCTGTGATCGTTATTCACATTTAGGACCGTTGCAGCATCCCCATGGTCACATGATCAAAATTTGGATGCTTGGCAACTGACACGTATTTATGACAGTTGCAGTGTCCCAGGTCATATGATCACCTTTTGTGACCGTCTGACAAGCCAACTCGATGGAGAAGCCAGATTCACTTAACAACCATGTTACTAACTTAATAACTGCAGTGATTACACTTAACAAACTGTGGCAAGAAATGTCATAAAATAGAACAAAATTCACTCAACAACTTTTAACAACAAATTTTGGACTCAATTGTGGTCATATGTCAAGGACTACCTGTAGTTTATAGAACACATACCCATATAGAGAACACAGGATTTCAGCTCTATTCAGGGATTGAACCTGGCATAATCTGCATTTTCTATCAAAGAGTAACCAAGTGTTTCTTTCCACTCCAGGTCCACACAACAGATTTTCCTGGGAATTATTCAGGATACAATGATGCTTGGGATAAGCAAAGTTTTGAAAAGGTGAGAAAGAAGTGATTCTTTCTGTTAAGCAGTTTAAAGTCAAAAGTTGCCTATTTCCTTGGAACTGTGGAGTTTCTAACTTTACTTGATAACAACAAATCAGTGCAAAACACTATTTTTGAATCTTATTAGCTTGTATGTAGTTTGGTTTAAGCTGTAATATATTTTCAAATGTAGATATTGCTTGTATGGTGGAGAACTTAGTTCAATTTCTTGCTGTTTATGAAAGATGTGCACAAGCCATTTTCTGTGCTTATCTGACTGGAAAAACTAGGAAGAATGTGAATTGAATAAATGAATATATATAGAATATTGTAAAATAACGGAATATTCAGCATTGATAATGACCTAAACATTTAATTGTATGGTAAGACTTCTTCCTCAACCAAGGTTTTTAACCAAAAGAGGATGCCTATAGATACCTGTTTTCAAACTTTGTTTCCACAGAATTTCAGAATAGATATGATCCACATGGATGAAAGTACTTTGGAATTTGACATGGTGGGGATTGATGCAGCCATTGCTAATGCTTTCCGACGGATCTTGCTTGCTGAGGTATTAATTTCTTTTCCACAGAAATAAAATAATGCCAGCATAGTCATATTGGTATTTTAATGCATAGGCATATCCTTAAAAATATCACAACATTTACATTGAAAAAGTTTGTCAAAGACACTATTGTGAAAGACAAATTGTAATACGAAGTCTTCAGAACAGTATTTTAAATGAGACAGTTTTATTAGACATCAACATTGTAGAAGTTTAAAATACTTCTGTGTTGTAGAAACAGAGCAAGTATTATTATAGGTCATTGAAATTTAGAAAGCTGTTGTCCAAAATGGCAAGCTCACTGCTATCTATCATCTCTCTCTCATCTATCTCCCACCTTTATTATTTATTTAAATAACTCAAGGTGGAGAGCATACTTAATACACCTCCCTCCTCCTATTTTCCTCACAATAACAACCATGTACGGTGAATTGGGCTGAGAGAGAGTGACTGGTCCAAAGTCATCCAGCTGGCTTTCATGCCTAAGGCAGGACTAGAACTCACAGTCTCCTGATTTCTAACCTGGTACCTTAACCATTAGGCCAAACTGGCAGTATTATATTACATGTGCATAGTAGGTATAAGCATGTGGAGTGGGTACCTCTGGGATCTCATTTAGTGTTAAAAATTTATTGCCTGTTCTTCTTAGAGCTTGAAGAAACTTTTCAGAAATAAAGATGTAAATAAGTAATAAGTAAGTGAATAAGTAATACAAGAACATTGGGGAGTCTACAAAACTTTAAAAAAAATTTCCATCTTAAGACTTGATGTTTAGATCAGTATGTTAGACCACTAGAATTCAGAAATTCATAAGATACTGAGAACCAGTGCTTTGATTAATTGTTGCCTAGGTGCCTACCATGGCTGTGGAGAAAGTCTTCGTATACAACAACACCTCCATTGTACAGGATGAAATCCTAGCTCACCGTTTGGGACTGATTCCTATTTGTGCAGATCCTCGTCTCTTTGAGTATAAGAGTGAAGGTAAGATAATGTTGGAGGTGTTTGTAAGGGGCTGAAGCTGGCTATTACTGAGTAGAACTTAAAACAATGTGTGTGCATCTTGCTTTACTTTGTTTTTCCTTGCTTTTTTTAGAAGATGAATGTGATGAAATTAACACGCTGCAGTTTCGGTTGAAAATAAAATGCAGCAAGAATCTTCAGGCGGCTAGAGAATCATCTGACCCTAATGAACTTTATATCAACCATAAAGGTAAAATTTTTGCTTTCAAGTCATCAGTGACTACTGTTCTGTTTCTAATACAAATATTCTTTTGACATAATCTCATATTCAAGCCTTCTCAGTCTACCAAATCTTTCTCCTTTAAATTGGAACTCGGGGATTGCAAAATTGATTTTGTGTGTGTGTGTGTGTGCCTTCCCCTATCTCCACTTTGAATATAATTGCTGCCTATTTCCTTTTGATTAAGAAGATGCTCTGATGGATTGGAGCAGCACTTAAGGCCTTGCAAATAATTGAATAATGCCATAGTTTGTCTGTGTAGTTGTAAGCACAACTCTTTTTAAAAATAGTCTTCTTATAGTTTACAGCAAACACATGGAGTGGGTACCACTAGGATCTCAGGCTGACAACATGAATGCAAATTTCCGACCTGTCCATGATGATATCCTCATTGCTCAGTTGCGTCCTGGCCAAGAGATTGATGTACTTATGCACTGTGTAAAGGGCATTGGTGAGACAGCTAAAGTTCTGATATAAATTTGGCAATTTCATTTTTTTTGGGATGGGAGAGGGGAATACTCATTTTGTACATGTGGCTGATATTTTCTCAATAGATCTAGATCTCAGTGATGGGGTCCCTTTTAGAGAGGGTAAGGCATAGTTGATTCACAACTTGAATTACTCTGATTTATTTAATAAGTCGGTGTGTTGTTTTTTTTTGGTTTGTTTATGGGATAGCATAACTGGTCCACAGTACTTTGTAATTCTTGTCTTTGTATTGTAAAGAGTGTGTTTGAGTTTTGGGTTAGATAAAGTCAATAATGTGAAATATAGCATCCCTGTTGCTATTTGTATTATTGTATTACCGCTTGTGTGCTTCAGTGAATCTGTTTCAGTTCACAATTCATTTTTGTGAAGCAGTAAGTTGTAAAAGCTCTGTTGAGCTCTGGTGGCTCAACAGACTAGTAGTCTGTTATTAACATCTGCTGCTTGCAATTACTGCAAGTT
>JANHZT010005231.1:27675-47757 GCA_032468215.1 Stegonotus admiraltiensis
ACAAAGTCAGCTTATTGCCCCCACAATCTGGGTCCTCATTTTACCTACCTCGAAAGGATGGAAGGCTGAGTCAACCTGAGTCAATTAATGGCCTATTTAGAAGAATGCAACTGATTTTTATTTAGAGGGTTGGACAGATGTGCAGAACAAATCCTGTTTGCTGCCAGCTTTCTGTCTCTGCCTCCATTTCATCCCACTGGTGCCTGATTGCATTCCTTTGCTTTTTAAAAGTCACTCTTTTTCTTTAGGCAAAGATCATGCCAAATTTTCTCCAGTTGCCACAGCCAGTTACCGTTTGTTGCCAGAAATCACTTTATTGAAACCTGTTGAAGGGGAAGCAGCTGAGCGGCTGAAAAAGTGTTTTTCTGCTGGAGTTATTGAGATTGAGGAAATCAGAGGTAATTTCAAATATTTCATGTTTTATTCACCAATTTCCCACCCCCTCACCCCACACACAATGACAGAACTTTATATATTCTGTTTGATGAAGTGCATGTTTGCCTTCTTTTATGGTCTAATTTTTGATCTTCCAATCAACTCAATAGGTATTACAAAAAATGGCAATATAGCCACAACAAAAATGGATCTTTGGTTGGATGCCATCCTCCACTTTTTTTTTTTATTTGCTATGCAGAGACTAGGGCTATTTTTGACTATTGAAAAATCGAGTGAATGCTTAATGTTGGGTTCTCAAAAGTGAAGACTGATTACAAACCTTAAGGCAGGGGTCGTCAAACTACGTCCTACGGGCTGGATATGGCCCGCCGAAGCCATTAATCCAGCCCGTGCAGGACCACCAGGCTGCCCCACCCACATTGCCCTGCCTACCCACCAGCCCCCACCTGCCTTCTGGAGGCTGGGGAGGCCAAAAACATGACTGTTTTTGGGCGGCAGAATGCTACCGAAGGCCAAAAATGGGACGCGCAGAGGCCTTGAGAAGTCAAATATGGCCCCATTTTTTGGCAAGAGAGAGGTACTGGAGGCCAGAGTGGCCAAAAATGGGACGCACGGAGGCCTCAGGAGGCCAAAAATGTCTTTGGCCTCTCTGGCCTCCAGAGAGAGAGGGAGAGGGAGAGGGAGGCAGAGACAGGGAGAGAGAGAGTGGGAGACACACATGCACACATACACACAAATAGAAGTCCCTCATACATACCTCAAGGCAGCTTCACTAACCTGCTTTCCGCCCCCAGGAGCATAACAAATTAAAGTTTAATTTGTGTGTATTGTTTGGACTGCTAAATTGGCCATGCTCACCTAGCCACACCCACCCAGCTGGTCCGGCCCCCCCACAGTCTGAGGGACCATGAATCTCCCCCCCCCCCCGTTTAAAAAGTTTGAGGATCCCTGCCTTAAGAGAAAATCTCAATTAAATTCATTGAGGGGTATTTGGAAAAGTCTACATAAAATCAGACTGCCGGGTTGGGGAGGGGGGTTGTCCAGGTTTAACCGGGAATTTAGATGGGCAAGATGTTATTTGGAATCTGTTTTGTAGTTGGGTTGAAGCAGAGATGAACAAACATAATCCAACAGTATGTAGAAAAGGTTCATTGAAGATATATTAATATTTTTTGAAATGTAGGTATTGGTTTTTTTCCCCCCCCCCCAGGAAATAAAATAGCAAGAGTAGCTAATGCTCGATTGGACACATTCAACAGAGAAATTTTTCGTCATGACGACTTAAAAAACCTTGTACGTTTGGCTCGGGTACGAGATCATTACATCTGTGAGTAATCTACGTGTTCTTGTGTTATTGATCTTTATGGATTATAAAATGGATACATAATTTTCCTTGGATCAGGAACTATATTCCTTTTCCTGGAGGCAATTAACTAGCAGGTGGTTTTTGACATCAGAATGGGGTGAATGTTTCACCAGTTTTTTTGAGGGGTGAAGGATTGGAGTCCTAGGCCTCTGAAAGTCAAAGGGGTCTCATTTCTAGTATTTTTTTTTTAACTCTTCACTTATCAAATTTGATGGGTATGATTTAGGACTGTTTTGGAGGCTGAAATAGAAATAAGAGTTGCGGGTGTGGCTCAGCCTTATTAATTTTTAGATTTAAAAAAAAATTACCACCAAAAGCCAGCCTTTTGATAGGACTGCGTTGGAGGATGCCTGCACTTATGGGTTGCCTAATATTGTTGCATAGTAGCTAACCACTAGCTCGGAAATGTCAAATGACAAAGCACCTTGTGTAATTTCCTTGCTTTTTATTCTACAGTTCTGTATTTTATTTTATAGTCTTAGTTTTTGCATCAAAATGGTATAGAACCAAATAATCTCAGTAGTCATTTTAACGGAATTATATAATTCTGTCTTTAGATCATTTTGGGCCAGACCTTCATTCAGTGCTTAGAAATCTGAAAACATTTATGCAAGTGAGGTCTTAATGCTCGTTTTGGGAACATGATACATTTGAAAGGCACAAAAAGTAGATTATTCTCTTGGCTCTGTTGAAGGTCATAACTTGTATTCATGTATCAGTGAATTGTGATGTACTGAACAAACCAGTTGTCATAGTTTATTAAAAATAATCTGATTTATATACTTCTCTCCAAGGCTGCTTGCTCCAAAGTGAAGTTGCCCTATAAGATATGGGAAATAAGCCTTTCTTGGGGTCCCATCACCAAAGTAACTTCTCTGGCTGGGAATTTCTGGGAGTTGAAAAACACAAATTTTATACTTGTCCAGATTGAGAAACACTAATGTACAGAAAAAGGCTCTTCTCAGGAATGGTGCTGCCCCTGTAGAACACCTTGTATTTACAAAAAAGAATTGTTCCTCATTGAGTTTCAAGAAAGAAGTGAAAATATGGCTCTGAAATAGACAATTTGGGTTTTTGACCCATTTAATTGGGTTCTCCTTATCTAGTTTTAGGACATGTATGGAAAGCAGATTATAGTTTAGGTCATATTTATGGAGAAATATTGCAAATTCAAAGGGTTCACAGACTTTTAAACACAGCTGTATTTTGGTGCCTAGTAATGAATCCTACTGTTCAACAGTAAGTTATCTGCTACTTAACAGTTTAATATGGTATCTTGTGTTTATGCTTTATGATAGTTCAAACTGAGTCCCCCTTTCCCCCCCTTCAGTCTCTGTAGAATCCACAGGCATCTTGCCTCCAGATGTGCTGGTGAGTGAAGCAATCAAAGTACTAATGGGAAAATGCCAACGCTTCATAGAGGAGCTGAAATCCATCCAGAAGAAATAAATTTGAGAACACAAAAGACTCTTGGGGGGAAATACTGCTATCAAAATCCCTCGATTTGAAGAGGAACAAGATTGCATCAGTCTGTAAGACAATGACCTTTCTGAGATGTCGAAAAACAATGGTTGCTGAACCATTGCTATTGCTATTTACACAACATGGACACAACTGAAATTCAGGATAACAAAGAGCCCTGTGTACTATTTGTGGTCTGGCAATGTTGGATGCCATTCTTCGATAAGGCTTTGCAATCACGTGTATATGGAGATTCCTAGAATGAACTGTACAATTTCCTGTGTTAGCCTTAGTTTCCATTACAACAGTGGGATAGAAATCTTACCTGTGTAGTGGATCACTTATTATATAGTACCTTTTTGCTGATCTGGTACTATATACTATGACAGAGTTTCATGATTTAGCACCTATCTATTTGATGTCCATAGTTCCTATAGTCAGCAAAAAAATCCCCAAGTCAGTTGATCTGTGCCTGAGCTGTAGTTTTCTGCTTCAATATCCATGAAAATACTTGGTTCTTTCAAGAATTTAAATCCTGTTAACTGTCATTATTTGGTACACTTTTGTATAATATTGGTCTTATATGCTGGTCTAAAATATTTATTCCTAACATTTTCTCACTACATTTATTTTAAAAGATTACTTTTTAGTTGTGAGCCAAATATATAACCTTTGGTAGCATATAACATTATGAAGAGTAGAAGGCACAGGACACAAATTGCTCTAGCTCCTTGCACTACTTTGTCATCAAAAATATTATTTTTAATTTATGGAACAATCATACTAGCCTCAAAAAACTGAAGTTGCCCAACTTTGATAAGAAGGTCTAATTTTTACCCTGTAAAATAATGTATTTGATAAATACATTAATAAAGCAAGACAAAACATTCACACAAAAGCTTGACGCATTAAAGCATCCACAGGCTTTGCACTCTATGCTTATTTACTGTATGTGTAAAGTTTACTAAAGGTTTCTCTGAAAATACTTGTGCATGCACAATCAGGTACATCCTTTGAAGTAGTTGACTGGGCCTTCCAAAGGATGCAGCTGATTTAATGTGTTGAACAGGAGTGCTTCAGTCAGGGCAGCATGTTTTGTATTAAGTATGCAATTCTCATAATTGCAGTGCTTGACCCAGAGAGCAGCCGTGGTGGTGATGTTCAAAAAAGGTGTGAAGAGTTAATGCAAAGGAAGAGCAATGTTTGTATAAAATGATGAGACTTTTACTGACATTGATTTGGAGACATCTTCAGATACATCATCTCTACAAAAAAACCACCCTCAGTTGTTTTAAATGCTATTACGAGCACAGTAAATTAAAATGTAATTAAGACACAATAAATACAGTTAGGCTAGATTCCAAAGCTATTTAACAGGGGAATTTGGTTTAAATAAATGTTACACTGAGATCAGGATTATAAACAAGTCAGAGTGGAGTCTGGCTACTAGTGAGGATCCAAATATCAATATTAAGACCTGTTTTCTTTCATGTAACCAGATGTGTATACACTACTAAGCCGCTTAATTGAAAAACATCATTGTTATATCTGTAGTCAAGCTATTACAGCAGCCACTAAGGAAAGTCCTTCTATTTGATACTAATTGTTCAGACTGAGAATTAAAATCTGGCAAATTTATGCCCACATTCTATCTCTCTCTCGGATAAACAAACACTTAAGACCTGGCCTGGAGGCATTCTGTACCATCAGACACTGAACAAAATTATCCAGAACTGTACTGCATTCTACATTCAGGAGGAGCATTTCATCATAAGTTATTTTAGACCGGTATAAAATAGTTCTGAATTCCTTGTGTTTAGAAAATTCTTACTTTTGACAGCTGAGAATTGATTGCAGCTAGAATACCTATTTCAACAATGTTTCTAGGGCAAAGAAGAGGATGTTTAATCTGAGGCTTCCTGAGGCTTGGTTGAATTAAAAAAAATGTTTTCACTCCCAGTTTCTCAATGGCGCTTGGTTTGATGGAACATATGGCCAAGTGCTACTTCTCAAAAGTAATAAAAGTAATACAACTTTTGAGTTAGCATAACTTAATGATTCATCATCGCCCAATATGCACATCTGCATTTATTCATCCAAGGTGTCTTTTTCCAACAGGGAAGCAGGAGTCTCCTATTAGTGTCATGTTGAGGCAGCAACAATACAGGTGTCCTGAAGGAGAAGTAGCAGAGAGAATGAGGCTGCAGAACCTTCTCCCTTCCCCAGTCAAGTACTGTATGCATGTATAAAGGGTTGTTCATAAAGAACTGGCCAAATGACAGTTGGATTGGAATGCCTGAGCAACCACCATCCAACAGCTGTAAGTGGAGCTAGAAAATCCCACCCGCCCCCCTCCCAAAAAAAGGCCAGTGAGAATTTTATCAGGGCTCAGGAAAGGTGTAAACAAAGGAAATATGGCTACTGTGAAACAACACAGAGTATAAAGGAGGAAAAAGTGGAATTGTCTTCAGCTTATGGCTCAAAGAGGGCAATGAGGATTTCCTCTTCATTGTTCTCAAAAACGTCTGTTCCTAGGGGTGCTTTCACCTTCTTGAAAAGAGATGGAAGGTTTCTGATGTGGACTTCTTTCCTGAATTGTTCTCCTAGGGGCTTCTGTAAGGAAACAAAAATGAATAGGCAAATGATGCATAGAAATATTCCAACAAGAATTGCCTAGGCTAAAATTGTAGAATCCCCCCCCCCCACTTCATTGTGTTATGACCCCCTGTGGAGGCTTGTTCCTGTATCCTGGGTTGTTCAGCATGGGCTGAGTTTAAGTGGAATCAACTTCAAGTCAGTCAAAGCCAGAAACAAAGTATCACGTGCTATATATTCTGTAGCAGTTAAGCAGGGAGTAGGTAATGAGCCATGGATGGCCTGGGAAAGATAAGTTCTGGAGAATATCTTGAATCATAGAATAATAAAGCCTACATGGTTAGATCTCCACAAGTACCCAATGTTTCTACCATCACAGTTTAGGATTTGTGTAACATGAGTCACAACTAATGGGCTGAACAGGTAAGCTCTGACATTGATTAAAGTCCCACAGAGGGGAAGAAAAACATGCTTATCCTTCTGAGAAATTAGATATCTCTGTTGCTTGACATCATGTCTTACCCCTATGCAGCCGGCAATTAGGCGTTTGAAATGGTCCTTCCGCCGTTTGTCTGCCACCTTCTGAAGCGTTACGTTGAGTAGTTTGGAATCGAACTGCTCCAGGGAATCTTTCTGGATTTCTGGGACTTGTTCCATCACTGTTTTCAACTCAGCATAGCGTGGACGCTTTAAATAAGAGAGAGAAGAATCAGGAGGGACCTCTGCCAGAAGAGAAATGGCTATTTCCAAAGAGCGAATTAACCACTGATATGTTCAGATCTTTGCATCCCACCAAAATGAGCCTTGGATTTGGAGTGGCACTAAACCACAAAAACAGCAGCAGATATGGAAATGGATTTTCTCCCCCATTCCTTACCAAAGCTTCATAGATCTGGAAAGCCAAGTGGACAAGTGCTGCCATACAGCCATCATGTTGTCCGTGAACCTGTAATCCTTTCAGTACGCTGGTGAAAAACCAGGTCACTGCTTCAGGGATCATCATATTCTTTGTGAGCACCTATGGCAGAGAGATTGCAGTGAAGCAAGATGGGGAAAAGGGGCTGTTTTCCAAAATTCTGATATTTACCCTTATTTAATGCAATACCCTTTTATCACATTCACCACTTTGTATCCTTCTAAACTCAGTATCGAGGTACCTGTTTGAGCAACGGCCAGCAGAGTTGGGTGGTAGTTCTTTGACAGGACAAAGTATCCTTCCAGGAAAGGGATGTGAAGGCTGTAATTAGCAAAGCAGTACAGACATTCTTGGGGGAAAATAAAAAGAAAGTTAGACCAGTTAACAGCCTTACAGGATTTTTTTGTCTTATGGGTCAAGGCACTCTTCATTATGGGGCAGAATTAAATGGTACATAAGAACTCTAGATGTTTCATGAAGCACAAAAATATATTTCTTTGTCAGATGAATCAAGCAGAAAAAGATGAATCATCCTATTTCCCCACACTGGCCACAATATTTCCATATTCTTATAAAATGACATTATTCATGATAAATTAAAATTGTTCACAAAAGCAATGGCTTTTAAGAGTGTTTAAAAAGCAGATTTTTACTGAATCTTCTGTATGTAATTTCTAAATTTACAGACATTTTCCCCCCTACAGGGATCCCAGTCTAGGGCTGTGGAATATAACTGATAATGTAATGAGGTTACAGGAGAAAGAATGCTTTTTCTTTTCTTCAAAAACAGAAGAAAGAGACTCTTCCTGCTGAATCAGGAAGAGAGTCTACAGATAGTCCTCAAGTTATACTCATTAATTCAGGAACTTCAAAGTTATGATGGCACTGACAAAAAATGATATATGACCGATGCTCAAACTATTGCATTGCCTGCAGTTATGTGTTAAAAATGTGGGTCTGCCTGCATTCAGGATTGCCACCCCATCACCACCAATTTATTTTTGTTGTCTTCTTTGTCAAGGAAGAGGCAGGATTCCCAGGCAAGCAGGCCAGCGGTTGAGAGCTATGCGTAGGGTGGCTAATTCTGTGGGTGGGCACTAGGGAGCATAGGGCTTGAGGCTGGCAGGTGCTGGGAACAGTGGCGTGGACCAAGACTGCTGAAGGCCACTGTCAAGGAGTGCTGCTAGCAAGCCCCATGGTCCCTAGCTCCCACAGCAACCCCTTGGCCTGTAGCTCTCATCCACTAGTCTGCTTGTTGGGGACTCCTGACTGTTTTTACAATGGAGTCATGTGAGGTCCTCACTTAATGGCTTCCATGATCCCGGGGTTATGATGGCAACTGGGACTGCTGTGATTTCTGCTGCTAAGGGATATAATCATACAAAACAACAGTTTATAACTGCATTTATATCATCTATCTATCTATCTATCTATCTATCTATCTATCTATCTATCTATCTATCTCATCATCATCTATTTTGAACAAAGATGTTCAGAATTGCTCATCTGAATTTATTCTAAAAAAATAGGGGGCTCAAATAAAAGAACAAATTCCCCCAAATAATGAGTAGCAGGAAGAAGTTATTATCAGACTTTATATTTTCAAGAGTTAAAGTGAATCCTTCAATTCTCACAAATAATATAAAGACAATATTGTCTTTCCTTACCTCTTGTTTCATTAAGCATTTGCCCAATTCAGTGAGCTCAGAGCTGGTTGATGGAGTCACCTCTGTGGACATCATCTCCTCATCTATCAGGGAAAATAATGTGAATAAGATTAATTACTAACCATATCCTGATCAGATATCTGCAGATGTATCAAAAATGCTGGCAGGACACACACAGAAATGTATTTCTTCACAGTTCCGTTTATCTTGAAGTCATAGTACTAGAAAGTTTCAAGAGGAGGCAGATGACCTATAGAACAGCAAGCCAAAATATGAATTTCTGGGAATAATCAATCTGAGAAAAAAAACTGCAGTGAAGAAATACTGCTCTTGGAGCCATGGATCATTAAGATTCTTACATCCATTTTTGGGCTGGGATATTGTGTCACTGATTCCTGAAGTGTTGCTTTGATTTCTTGCTAACAAACTACTGAAGTGGTTCCTAATTCCAAAGGTATTTATAGAACAAAAAGAATAACCTTTTTAAAAAAATTAAGTTAGCCACAAAATGTTTATACATGTAGGACCAATTCAATTCAAATCTCAAGGGCAGCAGAATGAACAAGACTTTAACCTACCGTCTCCATCTGCAGTAACTGTATTATTCTGCTCAGCACCTTTTTTTGACACACAGCAAACAGCTACAAATACATCAAAAGAAGATAAATATCAGTCAATGAGACACGATGCCTTCCTTTCAAGAATTCCTTTCAATATCATTTAATTTTTACTTTGCAAAACTTTGAAATGCATCTTACACTGAAAAATCTCAGTTCATTAAAAAAAGGAATGCAAACCTTTTTTATATTAAATAAAGTAAAATGTGATTTGGAGCATTATTTCCTCTAAGACGCTTCTGATATCACCATGGTAAGAGCAAGGAATTCCAAGTGTTCAAGTGATTTGGACATAATAGTCAAATGATAAAAGCTAAGGAGGAAGAAATAAGGCCAGACTACATGAATGTGTAGTCTGAGAAATTCCTTATTAAACTACAAGACATACTCTCAAACAATTTTGATCTAGTATTTAGCAGCTGAGAATATGCTGTAGAAAATGGCTGATGCTCTTTTCTTGCTGCTTATTTGTCACTATCTTTTCATACTGGAGATCAACATCCAAGAACAAAGATTGAAAATAATTAGGCCTATCTTATTAACCTACTGCTGATAAAGGAACATCTTGATGATCATAAGACGAACAAGAGCATTTTTGAAAATAAAAGAAAAATAGAGAATACTTAGGTAATCCGGTAGCTGTCAAGTATTGTAATATCTAAATTCCTGTAAAAAGTACTAATGGCATTCCTCCTGCTTAGGGAGATGTGTGTCCATATATTATTATTTCACCCACCAATTAGATCCATAACTTCTCGGGTGAGCAATCTAACCAGCTGCTCTTCCAACATCTCTTGAGATTCTGGATTGTCATCTACTGTATCTTCATCACTGTCGAATAATAAAGGAAACAGATTTTAGGATGGCAACAGAAACCTGAGGGGCACAACAGATGCTGACTATTATCATATTACCAATACTAAAATATTAATGAAAGATGGTTCATCTGATCCATATAGTGATGCCCAGCCTGTTCTAAATGTGACGGCAATAGGATCAGGATCATAGCTTTAGGATATAATATCGGCAGCATCTGTGGCATAAAATATTTTTATATTTTTTTAAAAAAATCAACTTGTCCAAATTTAACTGACAGGTAGGTTGTTGTCTAGGAGTAGCCACCAAGTGGAACAATCCTTTCCATTTTTAAAAAATGCTGGTCTGTTTTTAAATCAATTCAGAGGGCTGGTTCAAACCTTTAAAAGCTCTAAATAGTTTGGGAATGAGGTAACCAAACATCTTCCAAATGAGCCGTTCAGGTAAGTCAGTGTGTTGATAATCTTCTGGGGTTCCACAATCAGAGATTAGACAGAAGATAATTAGGGAAAAGCTTCTGCATTATGCCACCTTAGTTTTGCGTACTTCATGCAAGAACATCTGTCCAGTGCCAAAAGTAAATAGATTTTTAATTCGTTTATCTACTTTACTCTGACATTATTTTTGTCTTAGTAAACCTTACTGCTTTATGACCATAGTTGTCCCTTTCAGAAAAGGCTACTTCAGGCACAAAATGCAAAAAAAGAATACAAAAAGAATAAAACGTAAGTTTCAAAGAGCAGTCCTCTCCTCTTGTTTAAGCCTTAGACTTACCAAATCAAACTCCGCTGATTGATAACTTGCCATTTCTGAGTCAGCCTCTGGCAAAAAAAAAAAGCAACATGATATAAAGGATTTCAATGATATACTGTATACTCGGAGTTTTGTATGTTTTACATCAAACCACTTCAAACTCAGTAGCAGATAAAATTGAATTCAGTGACCTGTTCATGCTATGTAAGTCACCAAAGTTACCTAATTTGTTCTCCTTAGGTTATGCTCTATTCTTTACAAGTTATAAAAAGCACTGAAATCTTTGCAAAACATCTTGCTCAGCTGCATTTTTCAGAGTTTTAAGTATTTTGGAGATTAGTTTTATATACCTATGAATTTAACTGGGTACTTCAGTGGCTGACACTTCTCAATTTACTCTGCTTTATATGGCATAAAGATGATATCACATTACACATAAAACTTATCCAGAACTTTAGTGCCAGAGAGAGAAAACCACTGTTACTGTTACAGTACAGAGTCTATTCTTAGTACTTGTTACGACACTTGTTACAACACTGTTTTCAATATGTTTCTGGGTTGTCAAAAACTCTCAAGTATACTATAAGGAGGTACAATAGCTAAAATATTATAAATCAATTTAAGTTTGGGGTCATTTTAAATCCTTATCAAGATCTGCTTCTATAAGCTAAAGCTTTGAGCAATAGTAACTAGTATCTACTAACACAAGAGAAAAACGTGGGGAGTATGCTGTCAGACCTGGAAGCCATCTTTCTATTTTTGTGCCTTCAGGCTTCAGGCCTGCCACAATTTCTACTGTGGGAAAATGGGAGGGGGGATTGTGTAGAGTGAAGAAGATATGTAGTCAAAATAGAATTCTTTTAAAGAGGCCATTGTGCCCTGTAGCTGTGCTGAGAAGAATGAGGAGGTATCTTCTGTCCTGGAGGGTACTAGATTGGTTCATGCAATGGACATGTGGGTGAGGGGCAAGGACATGAACTTTCTCTTAGGTGAGGAAAACCCGGAAGCTTTCAGATTTGGGTTTTCCCAGATGTGCCAATATGACACTTCAAAGTTAGCTTTAAGGAACTTCAAGCCTCGGAGTTTGATTTTGTTGGGGGTGTTACTTGGATCCCTGACATATGCATTCTGTGACTGGGTTTGGGTCATTCCTAATCATATGCAAAAATGTCTCTAGGAATTTTGCCACAACATCACACCTAGCAAAATCCTTTGCTTAAGCGAAGGATGCTTTCAAGCATATTAGCTCCATGACAAGTAAAAGGAAACTGAAAACAGATGTGATCTTGGTTTTTTAATCCAGCATTTTCAAAATTTCACCACAAAAAACTCACACTCTCTTTCAGTATTCTCAGACACAGTATTTTGTTCTTACCATATGTAGGTAGGTGAACAGTGGTCCAAGTATAGGGCAGATCAAAGATTCATAGTGTTCAGGTGGGCAGGAGACAACCAAAGGTTTCACAAAAACACCTTATATGAAACTAGTTAAAGAAGTGGAGCAGCACAAATACACATCTATATTTCCCCCACAGAAAACCATTAGATTCATCTAGTCATGGCAATTTCTGTTCTTGAACTGATAATTTTGCTCCCAGATACCTCAGAACAGGCAGATGCACTCATTTCTGACTTTGTCATAAATCTGATTTTTTCCAACACTACTACCCAAAAGACATTCTATTCTCAAGGAAAGAATGAGAGAAATCTCATTTAGAAATCTAAATCGGGATTTTACAATGCACCGATATGGCCATAGTCCACTAGAGGCATCATGTAACAAAATTCAGTACATTATTTTAAGTGTAGGATGAAACATCTAATAAGACCATGCTTGCCTTAGTAGACTACAAGTTCTACAAGTCTGATCTAAATGGGATCTCTCTTTCCTTTTGGACAGTGAAAAACATTGGATCAACGGATGCAGATGTTCAGTAGGATCCATTGAACATCTGCATCTGTTGAAATCATAGAATCGAACTGCATCGTGTTAGAATCATAGAAATGTCTGCCTTCATTCTGAGCTATTCAAACTGTTTAAAAACCTTAGGAGGCATATATGTTCTAGTCTAATACAAGTAGTCCTCGACTTGTAACAGTTCATTTAGTGACCGTTCGAAGTTACAATTAGCACTGAAAAAAGTGACATGACTATTTTTCACACTTACAACCGTTGCACATCCCCATGGTCGTGATCAAAATTTGGACGCCTAGCAACTGACTCCTATTTGTGACAGTTGCAGTGTCACTGGGTCCTGTGATCACTTTTTACGACCTTCTAACAAGCAAAGTCAATGGGGAAGCCAGATTCAGTTTACAACCGTGTGACTCACTTAACAACTGCAGTGATTCACTTAACAACCGTGGCAAGAAAGGTCATAAAATGGGAAAAAATTCACTTAAGAAACATCTCACTTAGCAAAAGAAATTTTGGGCTCAATTTCAGTCATAAATTGAGGACTACCTGTATTATCTAAGTTGCTTTTAGGTTGGTTTTTTTTACTAATTAGATCTACTAATTAGATCTTTTTACTTTTACTAATTATACAATCTATAATGGATCTGGTCAGTTGCAGAAGAAAAGGGTCCTAATTAAGAACAAGACTCAAGCTGGGACATTGTATGGAAATCAGAACAAATTTGGAAAGAGAACTATAAATAAAAAGCAGACAAAGGATACGAAGCATAGGGCGGAGCCTGTAGTCAGGAATATTGTCCAGATTGATGAAGGCTGAGTTGAGGAGCTCAGCTGCTAGACCTTCAACAACATAGAAATCTTGCTGCATAGATGAACCAGCACTACCCAGAATGTGGAAACTGCAATTCAAAAAGCACAATCTAGAAGAGCCAAAAGGTACTCTGCTTTGAAAAGCTTCCTTGTACTTTATCTGTGCAAAATAAAATTGGCATTTTGGATCAGGCCAATTTCCATCTAGCCCATCTACTTTCCTTTCTTTTTATAGCCGTTATAACAATTAGTTACAAGAACATATAAATCCAGCTGGGTCAAATAAAGATTTTCCTTGTCCCATAGTGGAAAAGTAGTAGAAAGCCCACATTTGAAGTAACATAGCATTATGGAAAATCTATGAATTTCTTACCAGTTGTCATATAGTGTACAGAAGAACCCCTGCATCCTTTCCAAGACTGTTTTGTAAACAGGAGAATCATAAAGTTCCAGCAAAGGCTGGGGGAGACCTAACAAAAGAGGAAATACTATCAGTGGAGAGATTCATCTCCTCAGCAGTGACCTGAGCAGTTCTGGCTATCAAAAGAACAAATTTACTTGTGGATGTCTGGAATAGGTTAATTTGGAGCATGAATGCTTTTAATTTAAAAGATGAGAGAAATGGCAGTAAAAATGTGATGCTTTCAGAGAGCAGTTATAAACAAAACAGTATTTTTCATGATTTTTTACAAAATAACTAATTATAATCATGCTCGTGCAGACTTCTACCTGCTTGAAAACTAATGTAACTCATGATGCACTGAAATCCAAATAAATTTAGAGCAGAAGTATCCTCCAGACATAATATTTGTGTAATGTAAATAAATCTTTCCAGGCTTATCCACATTATAAACTTTATATAATAAAAATTATTTGTAAAACAGAAGTAGCTTCAGATCCTTATCCCATATACAATTACCTGGTTTAACAGAATATGATGGGTATACCATAAATATTTTGAAAGAATACTTTTGTGTGCTGAGTTTTTTGAAGACTGATCAAGTCAAATTATTTAGCAATTTCCACCTGATTTGTTAAAACAGAAGGGGAGCTGGGACCGAATAAACACAATTTAAAAAATACTTTGACTAGGGATAAGCATGTTGTAAACCAGTCACATGCTGGTAGTGTTCATTTCTTTGCTGCAGGCAGTTTATGTGATTTTGGTGCAAGTGGACTTCAGTAGTTTTCTTTGTAAAATTATTCTGCCAGTAGGCAAGGATAAATAGAAACACTCCTGAGAAAACCAGACAAAGCTGTAAATATATGAGGGGAGCTTGGCTTTCGTTTGAAAGGAAATAACATTCCTCCAAAGTTGGCAGACATGACTACCGTGTTTCCCCGAAAATAAGACCCTGTCTTATATTTTTCTGAACCCTGAAATAAGCCCTTGGTCTTATTTTCAGGGAGGTCTTATTATTTTGGGGTGCATGGAGCAAGATGGGGCTCCTCTTACTGTCTTACCTGATTTCCAGCTCTGTGTTTAAATATTTTCAGGGAGGGCTTATTTTTGCGCAAGCGCTCAAAAGCCCAAGTGGTCTTATTATTAGGGGATGTCTTATTTTTGGGGAAACAGGGTATTAGCTGTTCTAGTCTGTCAGTGTCCTAACTCCAAGAAGAGACCCTACAGAAAATGAGTACACATTATTGTCCTTGCAAAGATGGATCAAAGACTCACCATTTTGCTAGACCAGTTTCTCCAGTTTTGATAACCAGTATAAATTTGCTAAATCTCTTCCTGTATAAATCCACATATAATACAAAACGGCAAGCAAGAATTTGAATTCCTAGCAGTTTAGAGCAGTCAAGTTCAGGCTGAATTTGGAAGGAAAAGTCAGGATTTAAACTTGAATTCTAAAAAAACTGGAAGTCCATAAAGGTCATGTAAAGTACAGCAAAACCTTGATTCAACAGGACCTTGTTTAGTGGACATGAGATATAATGAATATTTCTATATGAACATTCTCTCCTGAAATAAGGGATTTGCTGACTGCAATGTAGTCTGAATGAGGTATTTCCGCTAAATTATATTTCGTTCTTTTGCATAAATTTGTCATTTGTATACTAATATCACCATGCGAGAGATCTATATCATCCCAAATGATGTATTTTGCACTGGTTATAAGCTGACATCACAAATGATGTACTTTCAGTTTCTATGGATGTCCCCTTTCCTCAAAAGGCCCAATAAACTGAGGCATTACTGCATGTGATAACTTTGCTTGGATGACTCGGATTAGTGGATTAATTTGGTTGTGTTGCACTTGAAAGCAAGGAAAGCAGTGTTGGGGAAGAGAGGCAGATTTTTGTCATATCTGCCTTGCCAGACTATCTGAAATTTGTTTCATTCAAAACCTAAGAAAATCAGAAGCTCTGGGTTTTAGTTTAACTGGACCATAATTTACTCCAATTTGGCCCAGCCTAATACAGATAGTCTTCGACTTGCAACCATTCATTTAGTGACTGTTTAAAGTTACAACAGCACTGAAACATCTAATTTATGACCGTTTTTCACACATACGACTGTTCAGCATCCCCATGGTCACGCGATCAAAATTTGCCTGGTTGGCACCTGACAATTGCAGTGTCCAGGCTTCATGTGGCCTTTTATAAACATCTGACAAGCAGAGTCAATGGGGAAGTCAGATTCACTTAAATGTAACACTTAACTGTACTACTAATTTAACAACTGCAGTGATTCACTTAACAACTATCTCAAGAAAGGGCATAAATGGGCCAAAACTCACTTAACTGTCTCTCTTAGCAACAGCAATTTAGAGCTCAATTATGACCGTAAGTCAAGGAATACCTGTACCAAGTGACATTTCCACTCTGGGCTTCCCTGTAAGAAGCAGCTACTTACCAAGGATGGCATTCTTCTCCACTTCCAGCATATCAAAGGCCTTTGCAAAGGTATCTCCCAATTTAGCCACCATCTCTGGCATATACAAATTGTTGTGGGTCCTGGAAGAAAATGTGATATTTTACAATCACAAGTTGAATCTAACAATTACCCTGACAGTGGAAGTCCGGCTTCAGCTTGTAAACAGCTCCTGTATCTGGTGAGGAGGAAGGTGAGACCAAGCACTTGTGCATGGGATCCCCCTTCCTTACCAATAAAAAACATCCCTGCCTTGGGCATATGGAGAAATCTCCAGTTTGTCTGGAGGATTCATGTTACTCCAGACAACATTTTGCTCCAATTTGCCTGGCCTTGGCCCTCTGAAGCGCTGGCTGCAAGGACCCATGCAGGACACACTGCCTCCCTAAGGATGGGTCACGGTGCCTAGAATGGCAGGTGGCTCTGACAGAATGCAGCAGCTTATGAATACGCTCACATGCTACAAGCAACGTTGTGGCAGAAAGATGCCCCCCCGAAAGGCAGGACAACTCTGCATTAACCACACCATGCTGCCAGGGAAGAACCTCCATTCAGCCTAGGGTGACTTCTTTCTTGCCATCCAGGCTAAAGAGGGACCCTCAGCAGCTGGATGGACCATCTGAGTGGGGAGGAAGGGTCTCTGTCTCACCTACCTCTCTCCTTTTGAGACCTCAGACCTCCACTCAGGGCTTCGGTAACTGCACACAGCACAAATTCTGCAGCCAAGGGGCCCAACAGCCTTCGCCAAAACTGCCTCTGTGCCTGCTGCTAGAGGCGATCAAGGGTAACTCAGACTGTTCCCCCTAGAGCAGCAATCCCCCAAAGTAAGAGAGTGCAAGGAAAGAAAGGACTAGGTCGTTGGGTGGCAGGGGCAGGCCTCTCATTTGCTCTCCAGAGTCTCAGCTGTCATTTTTAGAAGTCTCTAAAAGAAGTCTCTATACTTGTGAAGAAACGGGACCAAAGTGAAACCAATTGCAGCGATGTCTGCCTGAGCTTGCAGAGGGCCTGGAACAATAGTTCTGAGGTGTGAACTGCCCATTCATTTCAAAGGGTGCTAACAGAGGCTGCAAGAAAGGAGAAGCATCACATTATGAAGAGAGAGTGACTATTTCTTTTGGTTAAGCCTTTAAGCACCAGAGTAGGGGCTTAAAATCATATTGCAATAGATAAAATGGCTTTTAAGCCAAAACTTTTTTTAAAAAAAAGATAGAATATGTCTATGGAGATTCTCAGTCATCAGGTCATGGTTGTCCTAAAGGTGCTTTTTTTCAAGAGGCAATTGGATTTTCTGGGGGTTTTTTGAAGACATTTCTCTTCTCATCCAAGAAGCTTCTTCAGCTCTGGAGAAGCTTATTGGATGAGAAGCGAAATGTCTTCAAAGAAAAACCAGAAAGTCCAGTTGCCTCTTGAAAAAAAGCACCTTTGGGATAAAGATAGAATAGGATTTCCAAACTCATGGAATTAACCAACATTATATTGGGCAGCATTATAGTGAGTAACAGTGCCTGCACTGGCATAAAACAATACATCCTGCTCAAAGCTTACTGGAAAAGCTATCCTTACAAGAGTATTGCTCTAGGGAAAATTGGAGGAGGGAAAGGTATGAAGAAAATGCTCTCATCGTTAGATTTTTTTGGAAAGCCATTAGCGCCTTCCAGATTGGTGATAAGGGACATTTCTCTGCTATGGATATGGATGTGGTAGCTGTTCCTTGGACTGCTGTTGCTTTGTTAGGTTTGTGGTACCATTTATTTTAATTTTATATGGTATTGCTTTTGGGTTGTAAACTGCTTTGAGATTCACTGGATTGAACAGCATGTATTGTTGCAAATAAATATGTACATCATCTTAAGTTCCTAGAGGACAGGAGGGATGTAAACCTGGTAAATAAATCAGTAAGATACAGGAGTTTGTCATAGGCCAAGTTAAATGTGTCAAGGACAATTATGCTCACATGGATCTCTGTTACTTCTGGAGTTGAAGAATGTCAAATAGCTGAAAACATATTTTTTATCTTCTGTCAATGTGATTGACCACAACTTAATGCAGTCAATATTTCCAAACATATACTGGAATCAAAATGGCATGAGTGTGCGCGTGTGTCTGATATTTTAAATATGAAAAATTGATACAAAAAAAGATTTGATATTTGAAATAACAGTGAAAGTTGAAGCATTAGCTCCGGTGGAAAGCAAAACTCGAGAACAGACACTGAAAGATGCCTTTCAGTGACCTGCAAATTCTTTTCCCATACTAGACAGCACTGAATGGAATATCAGTTAAATTTGTAGCATGGCAGAGAACATTTTGGCAATGCCATCAATGCCATCAATTCCCTTGATGTGTTTACATGTCCCCAAATTGTGTATGAAGTGATTATGATACTACTTTGGATGTTTATCAAGATCACACATACAATGCCATTTTAAAATGTGTAATTTTGCTTGGAAGGCATTTCCTTCTCCTTTTCATAGTAGCCTGACCCAGCTGCACAACCTTGCTGACCCTTTAAAATACCCTCTCCTGTTCCTCATCCAGTCTCCTCCGTTGCCCTCTTCCCTTTTGTTCCTGCATCTTCATAATATCAGAATGGTGGCTGCAGGAAGGAAAATCAGGGTAAAAGAGTTAGATTGCCTCTGCAGGTTACTTAAAGAATAATTTGCATGGTGACCACAGAACAATTCTGCATCTGCATGCATTTGATTTTCTGGCAGGCTATAAAAGTCAGGCCTAGGGGGAGATGGTTGCCATACAAGATTCTATGAGCTCTGTGTAACAGGCCCAAGTAACCCTTAATTTGGCCAAGAAAGTTCTAACTAAAAGATAGGGCCCTCAAATCTGAAGCAGATATGCTTTGGATCTGCCATGAGTATCTTTGTTATACAGGTAGTCCTCACTTAATGACCACTTGTTCAGCAATCACTCAAAGTTATAAAAGCATTGAATGACGGGTCTTATGACAGGTCCTCAAAACTGCAGTCGTCAGTGTCATGTGACCACTGTTTGCAACTTTCGTTGCTAGCTTCCATCAAACAAAATCAATGGGGGAACTGGTCACAGCCGTGATCATGGGACATCACACTTAATGACCGTGCTTGATTCCTTTAATGGCTGCAACTGGAACTGTGATTGTAAGTCATTGTAGTCACACATCTTTTCAATTTACAACCACCTTGCTTAGTGATGGAATTCTGTTCCCAACTGTTGTCATTAAGTGAGGAGTACCTGTACCTCTTGGTAGCTTGTAAAGGAGAGGCAGCCTTTCCTTGGCTCACCCATAGCTATGTAGGCTCACAGATATGTGCGCATCAGAAACAGAAATCAATCAATCATGTGTTAATTAATTACTTAATTCAGCTGAGCATTTTCTTGAGCCTGGGTACTATACACAAGCCCAAGAAAAGGTGTGGCTCCTTTATGAGCTGTTAACATGTGTAGTTAAAGTTCCATTCTGGAATGGAAGCATTACTTGCTTCACATCCAAATGCTGCATTAGCTCTCATTCTAGCAAAATAAAACATGCAATAAGACAGCAATAACAAAACTACAAGGTGTATTAGAAATAATGAATTACTAATGATACGTTTTCTTCAGACAACAGAAAAGGAAAAGACCTGAGAAACACCCAACAAGATGTGAATAAGCAGCCAACACAACAGTTCAACTAAAAGTAATGTTTACTGTACTGCAGTAGATTCCCTAAATAAAAAAGCCTTCATTGAGTGCAGTTTTGTGACATGTATACAATTACACTGTTCTCTACCCAATAACACAGCTGTGGAAGTTTTATACTCATAATTCGCCTTTTTGCAAATGGTTAGCTGTATTCACAGCTTCATTTGTCACACAGAACACAATTTTCCATGTGAGAATCCAAAAGTAGAGC
>JANHZT010005231.1:47857-62387 GCA_032468215.1 Stegonotus admiraltiensis
CACCTCTCCCCCGAAATACAGCCAGACTACATTACGTATAAAATAAGCCATAAGTTCGAATACAATTGAATTCCAGGTGAGACTGCAATGCTTCTAAATAGGGATAAAAACAAATTCTGAAAGAAGAGGAAGGCTCTAGCGCTCAAACCATTCCCTTTTGCATCAGTTCTGTACTTATAGGGGGCTTTCTTTATAAAGGAATACATTATCAGGACACAAAATGATACAAAATTTGTAGCATGAAAGGGTCTATCCTATCATCTTTCAAGTTTCCCAACTTAACATGTCGAAGACACAATTTCTTTTACAAACATATCGGCACCCATATTGTTTGTTTCCTGCAAACTGTGACAGTCATAAATACTGAATTTTGTTTGTATTTTGTACCCTAATCATGTGAATGATTATGCATCCTAGTTAGTGGGATGTAGGCAGCAGTATGTTGATTAGTCACTTAAACCCTGGATTTAGTTATTCTATCTTGCACAGAGAAGTATGGAACAAAAACTAGCTTTGACTGTGCTTGTGAAAGAGTGTGCCAAACTTGACCACTACTTCATCCTTACAGTTAACAGAAAGTGCTGTTTGTGCCCTGGGTCCAACTAAGAATGGTAATCTAATGTACACTTGCTTTATCTTACTAAAATTTATTACATTAGAGCTACTATGGACAGCAACACCCAATGTTCTGGCTCACATCTGTTGGCAAGATGTAGATGATTAAAACTTGGATTGTACAAGATATTTATGGTAGAGGATGTCAATGAATACATGTTAAGGAAAAAAATGGTACGTCCCATTTTTGTGAACCAAGGCAAGGTTTAAATTTAATTATGAATAAAACAACTAAGGTGTATATCAAATAATTTGAACTAGTGTCATTTAGACACTATGTATGTATGAAAAAAGGAATTTATTGATCAGTGAAAATGCATGTTATGTTGTAGATTTGTAGAAGAACCAGGGTGTAGTTTTAAGGAAAATTGTGCATGGATTTGAATGGATGCTAACCCAAATAATATCTAACCCCCAAAATTGTTCTGCTACAATGAATGAATGGGAACAAGTACTGAAAATAGGATTAGATCATTTGGAGAACCAATAATGAATAGTAAAGGTGATTATTTGGTATCTGATTAGAAAAAAATCTGCTTCAAATATGCAGTTTATACTTAAGTCTATTCTTATGTACGCATGACAAAGGAATGTATAAAGAATTTTAATTTACTATTTATAAGGAAAGATTAAAATAATTGGTAATTATAGGCCCTGAAAGAGAACTAGATCCTTCAGTTATCTTTTCAGATATCTTTTCAGATGCCATCATGCTGAATTCAGTAAGGCTTGTTTCTGAGAAAGAGCATACAGCAGGCTGAGTTTTGATTCTCAAGCTGTGATAGGTACATATGCAAGACCCACCATTTCAAGATCAGTTCTCAGAGACTATTTATCCTTCACTTTAAAAAGGCTGTGCCTGATGCAGCAGCTCCCCTTTCATTCCAATACTGGCAAAAAAGGAAGTACATAAGCTATGAGAAGTGCAGGAACACTGTTCTCTTTGGGACTGGTCACTCAACAAACTGCATACAAGTAAATATTGTTCCTCTGAATTAGGTTGGAATGATACTCTCTACTCCAAAGTTCTGGAAGATAAAGCTATTTAATATGGAATTGTACTATCAGATCAGTACTGCCATTTCATTTGATTATTCCTCCCTCCCTCAAGGTAAACAAACAAAAAATATTCGTAACCGAGAGGCTGCTCAAATAAAGAGAGCCACAAGACATTCACCAATGGTGTCACTGACAAGTTCCCTACTCCCTCAAAATGAACTTACAGGCTTAATACAAAAATCCTTTAACAATAGATACATGAGAAGCAAAGAGTTATCGTATAAGACTGAAGATGTGACTTGACTGACAGGGTTCAAAATATATGAAGACTATTAAGAAAAGCTGGTCTTAATTTTATGTAATGGGAAATTGGAAGACTCTCACAAAACATACAGTCCAATTGGCAGGATAAAGCCAAGGGTTCCCTTTTCTCCTCTATTCTTTACATGCTTTACTATAAAATATTTCAACAGATGCCACCATTCACTTTAAGGGGAAGTATGAAGCACATTCTATGAAATGAGGATCGTGTCATATTGACTCACCTTATCAGAGCAAGCAAGTTGTCAAAAAGTTTCAGGATCTGCACTGAGCAGGGGTTACGGTAGATTGGATTGCCATTAGGTGTATATCCCACCACAAATCCTCCAGCTTTTGCCTCTTCCAAGGAAGTGGGCCAACGAGCTCGTTTTATAACTCCCAGAATTGTGTATACACAAAAGCTTATCTATACAAAGTAAAAGACACAGAAATTACTTGAAAAGTCAATCTAAGAACACTGAAGATTTAAAACGTCTCAAGAAACTTGTTTTAGATATAACTATGTCCCTCAATTGCAATAAAGACATTCTTAACTATATATACATAATCACATGTGATGAATGCACATACATATTACTTCATGAATCTTTGAGATGAATGGAACTGTGAATGGTTTTTTTAAAACCTGTATAAAACTATTATTGTGTATAAATTATCCATAAACTCACTTTTCCCTGTCTTATTCTAGAGCTTTGTCTAGTCATCTCTCTTCTTCTATTTATCATTACATTCCAGGGTGTTCTAGACTCTTCTGAAAACATAGCTGTATATAAATCGGTCATTTAAATCCCAAATTAATTGAGAAGGCCTGAGCATATTTAATTGATACAAAAAGATAATTACTTTTAAGAAAAACTGAGTGCCATTCCGGGAAGCTCATATCTCAACTATGAAAAGATCTTGTAGAACAATAAACTGACTGATGCAATCTTTATAGTCTATGCCATATAGTGTGACAAGAAGAAAATAGTAAATCTAAGAGTTTCAGATTAATGAGCTGAGATCTATTATGACCCATCTTGAAAGAACCAACTATTACAATGCAATAGGAAACATTTTAGTATCTTAGGATAACCCCCTTCCAACTAGCACCTAGATAAGGCAAATAACTTTAAGCATATTTGGGCTCCCTTAAAATTATGCAAACAGAAAGGCAAAACAACAACTCCTACTGTGATTTCTTCTTGCCCAAAAGCATGTGTAGATCTCAGCATATCTGTGTTCAGATCACACATCATATACTTACTGTACTGTTATTTCCAAAGACTATCCACTACTAAGGATAAATTTTCAGTGATATGGGCAAATCTCTTTTTCTGAATTCCATATTTTCTGACAACCTAATACTCACTCTGGAACGATTCAAACCACAGGGATCTTCCATGATGGGATCTACAATTCTATTATCAGCACCAACATACCGGATAAAATCTTCAGGATTCATCAGAACTCTGTATGTGATAGCAAAAAACAGAGCCACAAGCATATTTTATTCCAAGAAACCAATTCAATCTAATGAGTTATGGAAGCTAGTTGAAATGAAACACTATTATTAAGTTAGATCCATGAATACTTGTGATATTAACTCTACAGTAACAGATTAGAGCAAACCAAGATAAAAAGATTTGTAAATTGAAATCCAAACAAGCACTTCATTAAACTCAATAGGATGGATTTCTGAATATGTATGCATAAGATGTTATTAGATATTACCATGTCTACAATCTGATCTCAATCTAGGTTATAAATGAGTTTGCTACAGTATCTCAGTTAGTGGACTACTCTACATGCCTTTCTTGCAATTATCTGTGAAGATGATTTTAAAGTTGAGAAAGGTGATCCCTACTGCTCTTTGCATAGAAGTCTGCATATTTTTTTTGTATTTGCATGCCTCTTAATTTTACTTTCGCACAGTAAAAGATGAAAGATATCCATTTTTAATCACAATAGATTAACCATTTATTCTCTTAACCTAAGTCCCACTTTAACCATGAAACCAGTTAGGTGACTTTGGGCCAGTCACTCTCTCTCAGCCCAAGTCACCTCACAGAGTTGTTGTTGTGAGGAAAATAGATGGACAAAGGTATGTTGGATATATTCGCTGCCTTGAGTTATTCATAAAAACAATAAAGGCAGGATATAAATAAAAATAAATTTAGACCATATCAGATTGCCAATGGAAAAAGCCCATCTACTATTTTTATCAACATCATCCATCGATATTAAGCACATTTTCTCTTCTCACTAAACCCATGGAACTCATATATTGTATAAATGGTGTGAAGTTGCCAGTAATTCTCATTCCCTGCAACAATAGTCCATCAGAGGTATAAAATGACTGCCATGGAACTCTGCCGTTCTAAATTTTCCTGAAAACTGGAAATAAATGGTAATCAGAATAGCTGAATTGATTGGCTTCATTTCTGAACACGCTAATTAAGTCAACTGTACTGTGTGGTGAGTTTTCCAAAAATGACACTGCCATGGAAAAGAAGCTGGAAGTTGTAAACTCAATGGGAGGAGCAGCCGCTACTGTCTTTTATATTAATAGCTTATACTGAAGACATGTATCTCTTTCCTCTCTTGTACTCCACTTTATTCTGGAGGCAACCTAAATATTTAGATTAGAAAAATTTCTTATTTATTTATTTATTTATTTATTTATTTATTATTAATTTTTTTGATATATTTTTTAATTTTTTAAAACAAAAAAAATAATATAATAGAACACATCTTTTCAAAACAAAGCTTTTGCTCTGGTCACAAATTGAAACAAATCATTAACAAATCTTATTTTCAATTAACACAACTCAATATTTTAAACAGATATTTCCCTCAAATCTATCTATATAACTATACCATTATCCCCAAAAACCCGTTACTTAAATCTTAAATCCTATCCAGTTAACAATTCATTTTTCTCTTTCATTTGCTTAGATGGATATTTTGACAATATAAATCATACAATTATATTAGACAAATTAAACGTTCATTAATTATTTATTATTAAACCTAACTTATGCATTTTATCTTAACTGTCACTCTCCACATGCACCTCCTTTTTTTGTAGAAAAATTTCTAAAGGTAAAAGAACAAACATTTAGCAAATGCCATATTCCTGCACGCTGAACTCAAAACAAGAAAAGCTTTAATAAATGCCTGCACAAAAGCATTTTTATGCACAACCACAATGAATTAAAATAGCTGCATACCAGAGGTGGGTTCCACACAGTGGTGGAATTCAAATTTTTTACTAGAACTTTTTTCAGTGGGCATGGCAGGGGAAGGATACTGCAAAATCCCCATTCCCTCCCCACTCCAGGGGACGGATACTGCAAAATCTTCACTCCCTCCTCACTCCAGGGGACAGATACTGCAAAATCCCCATTCCCTCCCCACTCCTGGGGGAAGGATATTGCAAAATCTCCATTCCCACCCCATTCTGGAGCCAGCCAGAGGTGGTATTTGCCGGTTCTCCGAACTATTCAAAATTCCCGCTACCGGTTCTCCAAAACCTGTCAGAACCTGCTGAATTTCACCCCTGGTTCCACATATTTTTACCACTGTGCACATGCTCACTTTACCACGCGCACTTTCTGTGCATATACTCAGCCTTCCACGCATGCGCCTGGCCTCAAAAATGTTACTAAATAGGATGGCATAGCACCGGGGCGGGTGGCTGGGCCCACCTGCATTCTCCGCTACTGGTTCGCCTGAACTGGTCCGAACTGGCTGAATACCACCACTGCTGCATACATGCTTACAACAAAGCTCAGCACAGATCTGTAGGGTTTTTTTTTATATTGGAGTCTATCAGGGGACTTGATTAAACTTTTCATACCTTTTCATCTCATCAGATAACCAAAGTGTAGCAACAGGAGCCATAAGCTCTTCCAAGAAAGCTTTTTGCCGCTGATAATCCTTAAATTGGTTGCTAATTAGGACCAAGGCTTCCATGAGAGCACACTTCTCCATCTGAGTCAGAAGCTGCTCATTTGATAGCAGCTGCTTCACATGGTTATACAGCATGTCAAAGTTGGGCTATAATCAACAGATTCAAGCAACCGTTGGTTAAGTGAAAACACCACACAAGATTAACTGCAAGGATACATTTTGTACTACAAGAAGTAATATTTCAAGATAAGGGTCACCTCCAGTTCAGTTCTGACATGTTTTACAGAGGGTGAAGAGTTTGTTTATGCTGGTTGTGATAAAGATTGAAAATCAATTCTTTACATATTTTTTTCTTTATTATATTCTTATTTTTCTCTTTTTCTTTCTTTTTTCTTGCACTTTTTATTCCTCTCTATTTTCTTTTAGTTTGTATTAAATGTTACTATTATAAATATTCTTAATAAAAACTATGTGCGCACACACACACAAAGAAGAATTAAAGTCCCTTATCACTATTACCTTATATTTGTTGAAAGGCCTTACAATCAAAGACCATACAATCATAGGGTTAGATGAGAACATATTAGGCCTTTGAGAACAATCTCCTGCTCAATGTAGGGATCCAAATTGAGGTATGCCTAACAGCTGGCAGGCCAACCTCTGGTCAAACAAATCCAGTGAAATAGAGAATCTGGGTATAACTGGTTCCAATAAGAACAGGATCTGTTCTTATTAGAAGCTTTTCACCCTAATTTTTTAAATTTAGTTTTTAGGATCTGCCTTCTTCTAAGAACATTTTGTGTCTGGAATGACAAACTGGGTTTGACCTTTTTTGGTGTGATAACCTCTTGTATATTTAAAGAATATTGCCACATTGTTCATAGGATAAAACATGTCTAGAAAATTTATTATGGATTCCCAGCAACTAATTTCTAGTGTCTAGCGACTCTAGCCATCCACCCATTACCATTCACACTGCCTTTCTCTAAATTGGAATTTCTTTGAATTTCTCTTATTTGGCTCTAGAACTGCAGTCTCCTGTTCTAAAGCTCTATTCACATTTTCATAGACACTGTATACACACTGCAATCTAAGATAATTCATAACTATGTACTTGCTATGAAAACAACCAAACTATTCTTGAAAATATAAACTGACCTGTTTCTCATTTCTGACATCAATGAAAGTCAAAAACCAATCACGATTATCTTTTTCTATTAAAACATACAAAGATCTATTATTTAAACTTGCTTTGCTACAGACTGCAAATGAAGAGCTCATCTTAGTGAGCTCTAAACCATCGACTAAAAATGTGCCCACCTACCCCCAAAATAGCTTAAGTTAGAAAAACTTTCAAACTGAACAAAATGCAATTGAATACCAGAACAAGTTGAGGGTAATCCCGACACATCTTGATGATGGAGGAGCAAGCATGTCTTCTCACATTCTTTACTGCACGGGTTCTTGGTGTCTGGATAGACAAATAAAATTTAAAAATTGCACTGTATTCTACCTGCTTTAGCAAACAAAGCTTCTTTAAGTATTTAATACATTTTTCAAGATATTAAGTAGAATAATTGAAAACAGCTTTAAAACAAAGCAATTTTCTAAAACCTCTGCAGAACTCTAGTACAATTGTCCTGTTTGGAGAATTAAGACAGCTTGGTTTCTATCCAAACCTCTAATGGCAGAATTTGTAACATGATGCCCTACGCTTACCACTCATTATGACAGGGGGAGCTATTGGGGAATTTTTTTACAGTGAATTCTGTTTTTGCTCTTAACAAGAAGGGACAGAGAACTGCAAGGCTCTTAAAACTATTACCTGACAATTTCCCCCCTCCAGAAACCATGCTAGTGTCTGAGATTTCAAACTACCTACACAGCTCCTTGTTATGTTTACTTTTATGAGAAGATTGATATTCCCAAGATACTTAATTGTATATTAAATATAAAAATATCTGTTGCATAAAACTTGCTTTGCAGTGGAAATTCTATGAATGAAATTTGTTTCTAAAGTTTAGCATTACTGCAAAAATGGCTACTCAAATGTACACCATGGCTTTATTTATTTAGTTACCAAATTTCTATACCACCCATTATACGTACATGCCTCTGGGTAGTTTGCAAATAAAAACTTTATAGTTTGAAGGGTCTCAATCCTATTTTCCCTGGCTACAATAGTCCATGTAGAGCTTGGCCACTGAATTACCCTTCTCATTTCACAGTCTCAACAGTGTCTAAGACAGGGGTGTCAAACTCACATTGTCATGGTGGCATCACGTGATGTATCGGGACTTTTTTCTCCTTCGCTAAACTGGGCGTGGGCACAACCAGCCCGTGACGCATCCAGCCTGTGGGCCGGGAGTTTGACAGCCCTGATCTAAGAGATCTGATACAATCAAAATGACCTTGCTCTGCACTTTCATCAGGAAACATCATCCTCACATTTATGAAGTGAACTTACCTTGCTTTCTTCTACAACTTCAAAGGTGACAGAGGCAAACAGCTAAGAGAACAAGAGCAAACAGTTAGTAATCATTTCGTGGGAGCATATTTTCTCTTTATGTGAGTTACTTGTAAAATACTGCCCCCTAAAATTATTTACCAATTAAATTATTCCTGTTTTTATTTTAGGTAAGATGGTGTATTACAAAATCATCTGCATGTTTTTCTCTCCCCAAGCAAATTCATAGAAATAATGAATAATATACTTCAGTGAATCTTTTCTAGCACTGCTTCAGTGTTTCATGGCTACACTGAAAAAGTTTCCTGCCTAAGTAGGCAACTTTGACCTCATTCACTAATAAAACCAGAAAAGAGAGGGAGGCAGTCTCTACAGATATTTTATTTATTTAGCCTATGGCACGTGTTAGCCAGGGATCACCGAGGTGGCTGCCTGCCTCTGTGAAAGGAATTTTTTTCAGGCGGTGTTATCTTACCCGCGGGACGCCTGAATGCCAGTAGGCAATCGGCAGAGACTCCCTGTCCCTGCACCGTTTATTCGCTCACACGAATCAAGCTTCCGAGCCACCAACCTCAGCAAAGCACTCACATGACAAGATGCTGAGCCACCGTGGCCCCCTTAGCCCCTTGAGTATAGCAGAATTAGTATCTGCAGATATTAATTCTGCTGCACTCAAAGACTGCGATTCCAGCACCTCTTGTTGAGGTCATTAAACAATTTCATATGTCATTAAGCATACTAAATCCCTTTCTGTGCCTGTGGTGAGACACAGGAATACATTGGGAAAATCAGTCATGTACTGTAAATCAAATGATATGAACACTGTACCATGTAAAAACCAGCACCTAGACTTGAGCCTCAGATAAAATAATCAGTCAGTTACAACATTGGCTACAGGGATTCTTTCCTCTTCAGTTCTCCAGTATATATTCAAAAAACCCTTTCCCTATCCTAGAATGTTGAAAAACATGAATGTGTCGTATGGAACATGGTCTAAGTCTAGAATTAAAATAACTACTTTATTACCCAAGAAATTGTATATTTAAAGTTCTGCACACACAAATGAAATTGAGTCCCATATTATAAATTAATGTTACATTCCTCCCCATTCTCCATGCAATTTGAGCCTTGCTTCCTTTAAAAACCTGTTTCCTTGGCATTTGGATGAGGGCACAGATGTTGGGAGGCTTGTGTTTGCTGGGTTTGTTTTAGTTTTGTGTACTGTGACTGACTTGCATCTTTCAGTTAACACCTGGAAGCGTGTTAGCTAAGCTAACTCTTCCTATTTCTTCTTTACAATCTGCAAGTTAAATTTTCAGCTCTAACCTCAATGATATACAGGTTGTCCTTGTTTAACGACCACAACTGGAACCATGGCCTTGGTTGTTGAGTGAAGCAATTGCGAAGTAAGATGCCCAAGTGACTACTTCACTCAATGACAATGATCTCAGCACTCACTGTTATGGCTATTAAATGATCTCACAGTAAACAATCCCTCTCTGTTCCGGGGGGGGGATTTTAGACTCTGTGAATGCTTGGATTTCAGCTACTGAGATTGAAGCAGGCCTGTAGTCCTTCTCTCCCTGCTTCTGCGGGACTTTCCATGGAGAGAGGGGGAGAGACTCCATACATGCTTCAATTTCTGTTGCCAAGGTTCAAGCAGGTACAGAGCTAGATGTCTTTCTCTTTGTGTCTCTGCACAGCACTGAAATAGATTCGAGAAACCCAATGTTTACTGACTGTAATAGAAAACATTTACCTTGACAATAACTTCTGGCAGGTATTCTGGTCTGTACGTAACAAATGGAAAGAGCGCTGAGACATTAGAAAGGATGCAGGACAGAATCAGGGGGTCTTTTGTTTCAAAGCCAAGGACACATTGCAACAGTTCTATGCCTTGAGAAACCGGGATTTTCTGGAATAGGAGGAAAATGGATAGTGATCATCTTTTTGCTTCATACAATATCAGTATTTATTTGTCAGAAAAACCTCACAGGTCTGACTAATTCTAACTGGACAATTTTAATAGAAAGTACAGGGGGTTCCTTATGCAGCTGTTAAGGTATAAGCCTTAAACTTTAAGGCACCCATTGAAGAATTCTTCAAAACACACAAAATGTAATGAGGCTCTGGGAGGCACAAAAAAGATACTGGTATGCTACACATGGTCCTTGAATTGCACTATTGTTACGCTCAACTTGTAATCCCTGTTGCCGTGGTTAAGCAAGGCTTGAGAGTCATTAAACAAGGACTTCCTTGCAAGTTTTCCGTTGGCTTCCAACAATTCAAATCAGCGGGGAAGCCAGCAGGAAATTGCAAGCCCCAGGCAGCTTGCAAGCAGTCTGGCAGGCAGATAAGGGGACGATAGAGATGGGTATGTGAAGTCCGGTGTGGCATGATAAGAGAGTAGAAAAGATTTTAGAGGCTGCTGTGGAACAGGGGAGAGGATGCAAGGATCCTGTGTGATGCAAGGCTTTGGGTGGGGGCTGAGGAAGGTGCGCAAGGGTATGTGAAGGTCTGGTATAGTGCATTGTTTTTCTGGTGTTAATCTCCGTTTTCCTGGGATTAATTCTGTTGTTGGTTTATATCTATATGTCTGAGCCATAAAAAGATACATACAGGTCATCACATGACTAAGTCATCAATAGACACATAGAGATAAACCACATTTATGCACCATTCAATAAAAAGGCTAAGAAGGAAATTAAAAGAACACATCTTCTCCAGCAACCAACACCCAGATAAACAAGGATTAACACCAGAAAAACAATTAAGCAGAAAACAATGGCCTAATTAAGGAATTACCAAGGGGGGGAAAAGCCCACATCCCCAGCAACACTGGCAAGGCAAACTTCTGCATATAAATAGGGAACAAAGCCAACATTCACTATCCCTGATGATGTCTGCAAGCAAACAACCAAGCTCAGAGAGACCAAAAACTCCACAATGTCATTAACACAACAAGCTTGAAATATTTTTAAATTAAAATTTCCCCAAGGAAAAATGTTATAAATAATATAATCAAAATATAATCTAAAGGCTTGTATTCCCCAGAATGTTTCTCAAGAGGCAACATAGTCACATTGTGTCAAGGATAACCGAAACAAGACAAAAGTTTGGGCACCTACTTCTTTATCCAGGGTTCGGAACATCGGGCTAACGATGCTTTCTAAGAAAAAGGTCATAGCATCCCAATGCACAAAGGAAGGAGAAAAAATGGAGTAGGCTCTTTTATTTCTTTTAGCTATCAAGGAAGACAAAGTTAAGAAAACTTCAGAACATTCACAGTATCAGACTCTGCTTTTAATAAGAATTTATTGCCATTAAAAAAAATGACACAATGAATGCAACTACAGTAAAAATATGTTTTGCTGGAAAGCTGCTTTTACTATAAAAAAGCAGTAATTATGACGTTATGATTAATTGGAGAAATGTATAGATTTTAATCAAAGTCTGAATGATCATCATGTTTCAAGTGTCCCCATCTTAAATGGAAAGTTTAACTTGGAAAAATTAAGAGAAATTGCTACAGCCGTGTTGGTGAACCTATGGAACGGGTGCTGGAAATGGCACACAGAACCATCCCGCACAGGATGTGCGCCCTTGCTGGCTCCTCTTTCGCATTCCTGTGCACACACACGTGCCGGTCAGCTGGCCTTCATGCTTGTGAGAGCACCAAAACCTGGAAGAGCAGTGTTCCATTGCGCATGCTGGCACCCAAACTTCTGAGTTTCCATCGTGGGCATGTGTAACGACCAACTGTTCGTCGGGTGCACCTCCGTGCCGGAAACCGAAGTTTGGGCGCTGGTGCACGCATGTGTGATGGAATGCTGCTCTTCCAGTTCTCAGCACTCCCATGTGTGCGAAGGCCAGCAAGGCTGTGCAGTCCAAGTGGGATGATTTTGCATGCCATTTCTGGCACACAGATCGGCATGTAGTGACCTAAAAGGTTAGCCATCACTGTGCTAGAGCAAAGCAAACAAAACCATGTTGTGCACCACTGTTGGAATACCGAGCGTTTTTCCCTCGTGTTAAAGAAACTTACAATTCCCAGTTTCGGTATCAAGAGGAAGGGACAATTGGTATTTCAGCCATTCCCCAGCCATCTGGAAGCCAGTGTGAGGATCTAGCCGACATGCCATCCTTATCACGTCTCCCTGTTGTGCACGGAAAGCTGGCAAGGAAAACAACCACAGAAGTCTGACTTGCAGTTACTGTAACTGAGAATTACTCATGTAAGCAACTTGGATGAAAAAGCTGAAGTTTGAAGTGTTCATTCTGCAAAAGGAAACTGTTTGAATGGCTTTATAGATTGCTCCCAGTTTCTGGAGAATTCCATGCTGCTGATGAATTCAAAAGCCCATAGGTAATATAAAATTGGATAGATTGGAGAACACCCAGTCTTCCTTCTAACATTTTTTCAGATATACTTGAAAATATCTACTTTCTAAGGAAAATTTAAATAGAAAGCATAATAGAACTTTGCAATAGCTTTCTGCTCTGAAAGAATGAGATTCTGTTAATGCTGTTCAAATCAAAATATATTGAAAATCTTTTAGTTGAGTTTTGCTGAAACAACAACTTACAGTTGAAGAAGCAATTGAAGTCTTCGTCGCTGTCAAAATCAAAACGAGAATATTCGCAACTAGGACATTCTGTCTTTGAAGGAAACCCCAACTATAAAAAGAGAAGGATGAGTTGAGAGGTAAAAACATTATGCACATATATTGTCAAATAAAGACTGTGGAGAATGATCTTAAAACAAATTAATGGAGATGGAACATATTTTACTGACTGGAAAGGATTCTGCTGTCATCCAGTCATATTAGAGGTAGCTTGGTAGGAAAGAGGTTGAGAAAATAGGTGACTCAGTTTGAAAACTTATTCTTTTTCAAACATTCATATTTACATCTTATTACACTCTTAACATACCTTCACTAGATTAGTCATGCATGCCCGCAGATAATTTGGGATAATAGCCAACAACACAGGATCACGCGACAGGACTTCGTGCCGAAAAAGAGCACCCCATGTGATCTGGGTAGAAGAACGTAAGAACTAGAAAAATAAAAAGTTAAACAATCCATTAGATAGAGATTACTATAATAAAACTAGAACAGCTATGTAATCTACACTATTTCTTTTACATCTGCAAAAACAAATACCAATAATATTATTTAAAATACACAGTCACTTTCAATTACAAGGTATACACTAGTAGTGCAAGGCACCAGACAGTCACATACTGCAACATTTTCTAGAGCTTCAGAAAAGAAAGGGCAAAAGCCCAATATATTATAAATTGAATAAACAGATTAATGCAGCTGTATTTGAGAATCCATTTTAAAATATTTGTAATCCGTAATGTCATGACAAATATATACCACATATGACTAATCTTTACACTTAAGTACTGGAAAATATTTCACTTCAGCTTTATCTACTTACTTGACTGGGATGGGTTGTGAAAGCTAGAAATGACTCAAGGTATTTCCCCAAGTTGACAGGTATTTCTACATCAGAATCAGGCCCCTGTTAAGAGAAGAGAAGCAATGTGAATTTAGACCCTAACACAATTTGGATGACAAGGATGTTACCAGAAGAGCTTCCTGCCGGCATGAAACTTTCTGTGGACAGGAGACTTGTATCTGGAGTGTTCACCCATACAATTAAGAGCAGCATTTCCCTTTTTTGCTCACTTCCTTTATATTTAAAGCAGAGAGAACAAATCTTTAGTACAGGGGAAGATGCAAGACCTGATGCCTCCATTAAAATTGGAATTCCCAGAGGTGCTGGGATTGGTCACATACTTAGGAGGCTGAGAATATGCAATAAATTTTGGGCAATTACCAAGTGGCTGCCAATTGTCCACACCAGGGGTCTGCAACCTTAAACACTCAGAGCCATTTGGACCCATTTCCCATATAAAATACCCAAAGCCACAAAACCTGGGTGGGCGTGGCCAATTCAACATCACTCACTCCCACCCAGTCACATGACCCCCTAACCACACCTACCCAGCTGGTCATTAGGGCAGAGAACCAGTTGTTAAAAAACACTGGGAGCCACAAAACACTTTTGACATCTAAAATGTCAAATGATGTCCCCCTCTGTCTCTCTCCACCTCTCTATTTCTCTCTCTCTCCTCTCTCTGTATCTCTCTCTCCCCCTCTCTGTATCTCCCCCTCCCTCTCTATGTATCTCTCTCCCCCTCCTGCTCTATCTCTCTTTGTG
>JANHZT010005236.1:32968-44863 GCA_032468215.1 Stegonotus admiraltiensis
TTCTATTCTATTCTATTCTATTCTATTCTATTCTATTCTAATTCTAATTCTAATTCTAATTCTAATTCTAATTCTATTATTATTATTGTAGCACATACAAAAATTAAAGGAAGTTTAGTCTTAAAAAAAACTGAGATGGGATATAATAATATTCATGAAATGGCACACAGAGGTGGTCAAAATCTGCTCTGCATAATTCCAGAATAATTTTAATATCTCCATGAATCCGCAGGTTGCTTATCTGTAATTATAAATACTTTTGAATATTTTGTGGATTTAGATGCATGCGTTTACTATGATACATCCATCACAGGAGGCAGAGAACAAGAAGTGACATCTGATCAGATTTGAGCAATAATGAAGATCCTGACAAATAAGTACTTGAAGTCATATATAAAGATAATATGAAAGCAATCAGATTAGTTGTAATGATATATAGTAATTACCTTGGGAGATGGGAAAAGAGATACTGTCTAAGGAATAATCAGAAAAAACATGGTATACCCCAGAGTTCCCCAACCTGCTTGTGCAAATGGAATGTGTGTACCTGCACTTGCGCATGTAGAGATGCGCGCACACACACTCCTGCCACTTCTGTGGTCTGCTTCCGAATGGCTCAAGGCCCAGTAGTGGACCGTGGCCAGGGGGCTGGGGACCCCTGGTATAGCTGCATAAGTGACAAAGAAAGAAACTCATAAGCGAACCTATCTTAACTAGTCAGGCTGTAAAAAGAATGGCAGGAGATCAGTACTATCAGACTTTTAAGATTCTATTGCTGAAGCCTTAAAATAAAGTACAATTCGGTCATCTAATTCTAATATCTGATTTACTGGGGAGAGCCTAACACATAGAGGTCAATCAAGGCAATGAGATTCAGAAGATATTTCATTCAATGAATTAGCAGCAGCATGCAAGATGTATGGCTACAATTATCTTTATTCTGTCCTTGGGTGAGAATGTCTGGCAACATAATCCAATATCACTTCTATAAAAGGAGGCATTACATGGAACAGAAGTTGAACCTGCCCCAATTTACAGAGAAACCCAGGGTAGAGAAAGAAGTGTAGGCATGTGAAAGTGTTGTTTGTAAAAACTGAGTCAACCTGAAGCCAATCATCTGTGTAAAAGATTCTGAGATGAACAAATACCACTGCCACACCAATGATTAATTCTCTTGGGACTACAGGTCTGTGTTGCGGAACTGAGGAAAGGAGCAGATGTTCTTTCAAACAACCAAGTTTGGCATCCTTTTTAGTGCTGCAAAATTGAATAGGAATGAAATCATTCAACATTTTGGAATGGTGATGTAAAATGTTAAGTTCAGATACTAAAATCTAAAAATGGATGTAAGGCACCAACTTTTTTTTTCTGAACTGTAGTATGATTTAAATTGTTATATACTTTACTACTAAAAAAAATCAACTTGCAAAGAGAAAATCTCCAATAAGGATTTGAACTTCTGCTGAGATCTTGGAGGATCATAACCAAGAATAAGACTTCAATATGTTACTTCCAGCCAGGGATTTGGGCAGCATAATACAGATTATGCTGGGATGTGCTGAACTATTTTTGGGTAGTTAGCATTAGCACTGTTCCAATATAAAGGTGGGTAGAATATTTTTGAGTACATTCTTCAATCCTGAAGCATCTACTAAGGAATTGGACAATGATTCCTTTTCCTTATTTGGCCAGTAGTAAGTGTAACAAGCTATCTAATTTCTTGATATTCTGAAAATCGAAAAAGCACTAGCACTCACTGAATTAATTACAAGGAATTCAGATTTAATATATCAGTATCCATATATATACATCTGTACTGTGTTGCTAGTATTTCCAGAAACTAAGTAAGAAAGCATTAATGGTTCCAATTTATTACATCAAATTGGGAATGGGCCCCCTCACCTGGGCCAGTAGAAGTAATTCTGGCTAGCAGTGTCCAGGAGAAGAATAATCTTTTCTGCTGTGGCTCCTGCCCTCTGGAACATTATGCTCCCTGAGGTGAGATCTGATCCCACCCTTTTGGCCTTCCAAAAGGACATAAAAACCTGGCTCTGCAAATTGGCCTCGGGCCCGATTGGGGTGTGTTATACTGGAAGTGGTTAATGGATAGAGATAATGCTCTTTTCTACTCTTGCTCCCTTTCTTGCCATCTTTGTTATAATGTTAATATTTTTAAAAAATATTTTAATGTTTTACCTTGCTGCTTTTGTTATAAGCTGCCTAGAATCACCGCTAGATGAGATGGGTAGCACACACATTTAATAAACAAACTTCCTCGGACCTGAGGAAGTAGACAGGGTCCTCAGGACTATGAGTAGACCCCCCCTGGTCTTTATATCCATGCCTGTCCTGGTTTGTTAAAGAGGCCCAGAGGTAAGATGCTGTGGCAATGATTAATTCTTGAGGGAAGGGATTGTTCTTTTACCTCTTATATTCAACCTTCTTCAAGAAGCAATTGCTGAACCCTACCATCCCGAACAATTTTCATTCAGTAACAGTAACAGAGTTGGAAGGGACCTTGGAGGTCATCTAGTCCAACCACCTGCTCACGCTGGAGACCTGTACTAGGGATTCGAACCGTCGAAATGCCAACCTTTTTGATCAACAAGCTCAGTGTCTTAGCCACTGAGCCACCTAGGCAGGCATATTTCACCTCTACTTTCGAGGAAAGGTAGTTGTGTAGCAGCTTCAGAAGACCTTGGAAGAAGTGAATTTACATCCCTTTCAGTCATGATTAAGACCTGGGTATGGACGAAAACAGCACTGTTTGCATTTTTGAATGACCTCTGGCCTAGGTGAGATGGGGCTAATGTATCCATGATCTACTTGAACTCTTAGCAGCTTTTGATACCATTGACCATGGTACCTTTCTGGATCAGTTCAGAGGATTTGGGGTGAGGGCATGTTGTTGTGCTGGTTCACCTCTTTCCTTCCGGGTTGATTCCAGTTGGTGATGATTGGGAAGGAGAGGTCCCTTCCTCAGCCTCTGCTTTGTAGGGTGCCACAAGGTATTTTCTCCTCTCCCTCATAAACATCTATGTGTGGTTGCTGAGTGAACTCATCCATCCCAGTGGGTGAGATATCATCAGTACACATATGATTAACACAATTCTGTACCTCCATCCCTGGCAAATAAAGTGAAGCTGTGAATTTTTATCCTAAAGTTTGGAGATTGTGACAGTCTGGGTGGTTTGGCAAAACTGAATGGCTGGATTTTGGGGGCCATTGTTTCAAGGACTATGCCATCTTTGGTGCTGGGTTGTGTTATATACATACAGATCCTATGTGCAACTTGGATAACCTAGACTCATGACCTCTGGTCAATGAGCAAGTGGCAGCTGTGGCTAGGAGGCATATGCTGCAGGTACAATCAACTAAGAGCCTACATTTGGTGGGCTCCTGAAGTTGTGCCTTCTCTGCCCTAGTGCCTGCCTTATTAAACATTATTCCTATCCAAAATTAGATTGGCTCCACCCATATTACCGTATATTCTGAAAGGATCTCAAGACCTGACTATCTGACCAGGCCTGGGGCTCCCAGGAACCAGACATGCTTAGATGACTCTAATGATGTATTTATTGCTTTTATTCCCTCTTTGCCTAGGTTTTGTAATTCTGTTTATGTAATTATTGCTATTTGATTTTTATTTTTTATATTTGTGATTTTGTATGTAGTTTTACCTGTTTGTTGTGCTCCTCCCAGAGCCACCTTCAGTGAGAGGGGCAGCTTTATAAACTTGTTTATAAATAAACTAAATAAATATTTGCTCATCCATGCTAACACTCACTGTGAAATGTAACTCATAAAAGTTATTTCAAAATAAATACCTATCCTGAAAGTGTTGCAGCCAGGATACACTTTGGCGCCCATTAACTGAAGCCTTAGATAAGCCAGATTTTCACTGTCCCTCACTTGCAGACCTCAACGCTCCCATCTTGCTATATACTGATGAAGTAATTAATTAATATATTCTAATTAGCCTTAAGAGAGTCATAAAAACTATAGTCCAATATTGAAGGGAGACTGCATTACTGGATATTAATTTTATAAAAACCAGAAATTATGGCACAATAAAGCTATGGAGATGGATTACTGAAAGCAACAAAATCAAGCAGGTCCAGAACTTCAAATATTGGGAATAATTTTTCACCATATAAAGATCTGAAAGGCTCTGATCTTTTAAAAATTTTGTTAAGTAAAGAATATTTGGATCCTCAATGGCTATTAAGCTTTCATGGTTCAAAGGTAAACCTCAATAGCTATTAAATTATTAAAATGGCTATTAAAAATCTTCTCTAAAGGAGGAAAATTGATCTCAGCAATTTTAAATCGCTTTCAGCAAAACAGTTAGCCCCATTTCTTTATGGGATTTACATGAACACAAAAGAAAATTGAGACAGTGCAAGTAAAGGGTATTCTTTCTGCTCCTATATATATATCTTAGGCAGCTAGACGAGGCAACGGAATGCCTAGAAGAGTAGTGAAGTCTTGGAAACAGACACTTATTGGCTCAAATTCCATTGATTCCTTTCAGGTTTAGTCCTGTTAGTTTTGGCAAATAGACATTTCTGAAAATGGAAAGCCAAAAATGAAATGAAGTTGCTACCATATGGGCTTTTGATAGAGCTGCTTATTTCTCTAGAGTATGACTTGGCTAATCAATATCTCCTGCAAAGAGTCAAGGATATAGAACACTAAAATGAAGTAAACAGGATTATCACAGAAAGCTTTGTTTAAAAATTTTACCTGGAACCAACAAACTGATCACACTCACTGTTCCAGACCTATAAGGAAAATTATTTACAGCTAGATAACAATGTTCTTCCACTTGCATTTTTAAAAGATAAATATTTTAAAATTCCCCTGGACAAGAGAGCTTGCTAATGAGAATTGGGAAAAACTGAAACAATAAACCTAATTTTATTATATTGCCTTTCCCAGAAGGACTTGCATTTAAAATACATTAGCCCTGTACTTCTGGATTATCCAGGAAAATTGGAAGAAAATTAAACTACCGTATTTTTCAGAGTGTAAGACGCAGCTTAGTTTTTGGGGAGGAAAGTAGAGGGAAAAAATCTGCTTACTAGGTATTCATCTGGCTAGTGTCCTTAGTCTGGTGAGCTTCAGCACATTAGTTTGCTGGATTTTATCCCCTGCTTGGGGATAAAAAACAGCTTCTAAAGCACAACTGATCTTTGGAGAGAGAAGCAATCAGAAAAGCAGGCAAACCACTGAGATAGCTTCACTTGCTAGCGCCTTGTTAGGGTTGAAAAAAAGCTTCACAGCTGAGAGTCAGAGGGAGCAGGCAAAGCACGGAAGATGCTTCACTGAAAAAAAGCTTCTAAAGCACAGCTGAGAGCCAGAGGGAACAGGCACACCATGGAGATTGCTTCACTCACTAGAACCTCGTTAGGGCTGAAAAAAGCTTTGAAAAAGCTACATTCGGAGTCGCACCCAAATTTTCAGCCTCTTTTAGGAGGGAAAAAAGTGCATCTTATATTCCGAAAATTACGGTATTTTGCTACTTTCAGATACAAAGTATTACATAATTCTCGGAATAGTTAACTTGTGTTGTGCTACTTTGAAAACACGACAACAGAATATTTAACATTTTAGATGGGACAGACTCTCATAGAGTTTAACTATATTTTACAAAATTTTTGTTTGATCTTAAAACATAAATAAAGGTATGTGCTGAAGATCCTTGAGTGTAGCTAAATGAAATGCTGAAGGAAAAAAAATAGGGAAGGAAGAAAAAGGCCCTGATGAAAAGTTAAGACTACAGTCAGTAAAACCAAAGGAGGCACAAGAATGGTGTTTTTTTACAGAAGCAGAAGTAAACAGGATGAGAAGTGCTGGTCACAATGAAATAAGCTGAAACTATGGCAGCTTGTTTCCAGAAAAATATGAACACAGCCCAATAATGCAAGCCTTCTTGAAAGAAAAGTTTTATGAATTAAGCATTCTAACACAGACCAAAAAAAGTTATTTATCTTCTAAATTACTTTATCTTAAAAAACAACCTTGTAAAGCTGCTGTAAGCAAATGCTACTCAATAGTACAAATACATACATGAGTGCACATAAAGCTGTTTTTTTAATTATTCTTTGTCCAAAGAACCTCTCTAAACCATGAGAAAAACTACTGCCCAGGAAAGACATTCATAATATACTCTTTTATTAAAAGCACATCAACTTGCAAGAATGGATTTTTTCACTTCTTCTGTAAAAATATGACCCACAGCACACCACATTGCATAACTAACCTTTTCAGGTTAGTGGAATATTAGATCCTTGAATGTTGGTGTTTACTTTAACAAATTAGGATCCATTATGTCCTAATCTCTGATTGAAAAAAAAGTTAATCAGAGTTTGTTATTCTGCAGTTGCAGATGCCTTATGATAATGACAAGCTTGTGTGCCATGTTTGATCAGTGAATACAGAAACTGTATTTCAACACATCACAATTTAGGAGATAATATTGAAGTGTTTTAAAGCAGTTATCCCCAATCAATTGAAACCAACAGAGGAAATACAGTCTATGCTAGAAAGCTTGCAGGTTTTCAGATTAAAAGACTATATAAAAATACAGTTTATGATGGGCAACCTGTGATTGCATGTAGTCCTGCTTCTTTTTGGCAACCCTCACTGATGAGATTGCCACATTTCTAAATCTGTGCTTCTTAAGCATGTTACATTTAATAAACCAATGTTATTTATCATCACTGGTTTGATTCCCTGAAACAGTCAATTATTATAACTGTTGCCATCTGTGCCATGAATGTATCACCACCATAATCCTTTTTGCTTCTAAAGACTGGTTTATTAAAACATAGCCTGTTCTGCTTATTTAGTGTGGGATCTTTTGTGCTTGGATACTGAGGAAACAAGAAGCAAACATTCCTGTCCACCTCTGCAACTCCATGACACATTTATTATTTAGAGATTTTGTAAAGTATTCGGAGGACATTAGCCAAGAGTTGTTGTTCCTGCGGTTTTACTCTCTCTCCTTTTTAACTAATAGGGATAGAGAAGATTCTTGTTTCAAAAGTAGCCATCCAGAAAAAGCTTTGATAAGACTATGTTTTAGTGATTAAAAAAAGTCAAGTTTAAGCTTGGTAATTACACAGAAGGTTATGGCAACTCTCATCAACATCTCTTCTTCCAATAATAAGCCGGTTGAGTGCTGACAGAATGAGCCACTGCAAAACCAGAGGCGGGGAAGAGAGACATGCTTGGATGATTTCTGAGCTATTACAAAATAAAAAAAAGTTCTGCAGAAAACCAAAGCAACATCCAGGAACACAGAGCATTGAAAAGCAATGGGGAAAAGAGGAGAGAAAAGGGGGAGAGGAGAACAATAAATTAGCCTGTTGAACCCATTACAGTTTACAGAAAAAAGATTAATAAAATGCCAACTGGTTCAGAATATTGCGGTAGAAAATTCCTTTTCTAGAAAGTAATCCTTTACATTAAGCAAGCTGCACGAAGCTATTTCTCACCAGATGTCAGCTTTTCTTCCATAGCCCTCTCCACTGATCACTTCTGGACTCATCCAATAAGGAGTTCCCGTGACAGAGCGGATACCAGTCCCAGACATGCAGATCGTCTGCAGTCGCTTGCTAGCCCCAAAATCTCCAAGCTTCACGTTGCCCACAGAATCTCTGAGAATATTGGCTCCTGAGTTGAAGTGAGTGTAGAAACGGAGAAAAAGAAAAGAAATAGAAGCTGTTCAAGTAAACAACTCAAAGTATAGATTTATGAACCATCACAGCTAGAACGTAGTTTAAAATGACTTGAGTTCCATACAAATTAACTTGTCACTGCAGTCACCTTCCAATGTTAAATTCTAAAGATGAAGGTGTTTCTTTTTAAAGATACATCCAAGCCACCATTTTCTCAGTCCATTACTATATACTATGACCCACAGAACATCACATTGCATACCCAATCTTTTTAAATTAGTGGAAATATTTAATCCTTAAATGTTGGTGTTTACTTTAACAAAATGTCTTCCCAAAGGTTTAACTTGGCTAATCATAACAGAGCTGCAGTGACTATTGTAGCCAGTCCCAAAACTCTAAAGAAAGCCAATGAGATGTTCTCTACCATATTCTTTAGACCCCTTTCCCTCTTTCCACATGCTCCTTGCCAATGCTCCAGCTGGCAGCATTGAAGCATTGATTTTGTCTTTTTTTTTAGACTGCAATGGTGAACCATTTTTATTTTCCAACCGTAACTATGTTCCTATCCTCTAAAAAAAAATTAAAATGTCAGATGAGTAATATACTAAGGTAGTTACTTGTTACACTTTAAAGCTGACATCTTTAATATCCCCAAATCTAGTTTGAGACTATAATATGAAAAATAATGCCTCCTGTAGTTTTCCAAGTGAAAACAATATGTTATGCTATTACTTGTCCTATAGATACTATTCACTGCAAACTATACTTTTGGAAACAAAGAACAGCGACTGGGTAAAGAGTGGAGGATTTTGACTAATAAAGATACAAGAGGAAAAGATAAGTTTCATTCCTTATTGCATTCATAATATAACATGTTTTATTTCCAGATCTTGTCACCGCTCTTGCACTGTTCCTTGATCTAGTCAACATGTCTTCAATTTGTCATTTCTCACTATGATTATAATACCACGGAATATATAGTTGTCATTTTTCCCATAAGTAAAACCAAGTTATTTTATAATGCCAATTCATGACTTTTCAAGTATACCAGAAAATAAATTTTGGGGAGAATTATTTGCTCATGAATTCAATAGCATCTAATCTATTTTTAATAGTATTTGTTCATTTATTGAATAGTATTAGGATACTGATACTAATGCTACCTTGAAAACACAATATTTATTTCCTCCCATCTATGGCATAAATAAGCATAATAGAACATATAGAAAATGCGAACCCATGTGGATTTGGGTGGATCTCTTACCTTTAATATCTCTGTGTACAATCATGTTGCTGTGAAGATAACAGACTCCTTCAAGAATCTGCCGAGTGTATTTTCGAGTAACATTTTCCGTTAGTGCACCATAGGCTTTCAGCTGATCCTTGACAGAACCCTTCACAGGAAAAGCAGGATACACATACACATACACATACACATACACATACACATATACATATATATATATTACATCTATATATTTGTGCCTCCAAGTCAGTTTTGATTCCTAGTGACTGCCTGTTGCCTAGTTCATCTAGTGCTCTTAGCAAGATTTTTGGTTATTACTTTTTTCTCAGAACAGAGAATGACTGGCCCAAAGTCACCAGTTGGTTTTGAGTACAAGGCAGAACTGGAACTTATTGTTTCTAGGTTTCTAGCCAGGTGCCTTTAATCATTACACAAAACTGGCTTTCTAACAAACTGAAATCTGAGATGGATTAAAACCACTTCCTAAAGAATCCATAGATCTCTTACCCCTGGCATGTACTCCATGAAAATGCTCAGGGTCTTTTCTGCTCGGTCTCTTAAACATCCATAATACTGAACAATCCGCTCGTGCTGAAGGTTCTTCAGTAGCTGAATCTCACATTCCAATGCACTCACTTCCTACAGGCATAAGAATTGCCAGATTACCTTGAGAAAGACATAGGACAATGACCTCCACATAAACGGCTCTTTTTAGTGGAGGTAAAATTTTGGCAACCTCAACCCAATGAATGATCAGACTTCATCTCCTTTTTCACATCTCCACATTTGAAATTAAATGTAGTAATACTGCTATTTTTTAAAGGACAATAAACTGACATATCTGACATGAGACCTTAAGTCCTATTCCGCAAAGAGGATAGTCTATAATATAACTGCAAACGTGGTCATTTTTAGGTAGTTGCTAAAACATTAAACTTTGGATTCTAATTTTTGTATGGCATAAAACATCATTCATCTATTCCCTTGCTGATTCATTTCTATTAGTGATGTAACTAAACACTGTCCAATTGCTAAACTACAAGACTTTTTCACTTCTTCACTTACGACCCAATTATTTATCTGCAGATAACTTTTCATTTTAAAAATGGGGGAACATTACATTCTAATGAAAGTTTAAACTATACTAACAGTAGGCATTAACAGTATCACCACAAAGCACTTAAACAAATTAGGGATTCTTAGAATTCATTTTAGAAATATCCTAAACTTCAGAAAAACCTTTAGGAGAATTTTGTGTCCCTTCCTCCCCTCAATTACTTTTTTAATTTTGTATTTTACATCTCTTTGAAACTTAATAAAGTTGAATAAAAAAAGAAAAATCTTTAGGACCTAATGATTGTGTTGGTACCTTATTGAAAACGCTGTTTATGTCTTAATAAATCAGAATGTTATCAGATACATGCAAGTTTTTCTCTCCTGTTTTGCTGCCATATCTATATATGAGTCCAGAACTCAGTGTGCCCAAATAAATCAGGATTTATACCACACACACTTGTAAAGGTAGAACTATGATGCTGGCTTCTCTGGATATAATAAATCACAATCCTAGATCTCAACATTATGTTTATACCAGTTAGATGTTTAACAGTGACATAAAAATGCCACCTTCTCTATAGCTACACTGTTCGGCCCTGGAGCAAGTGCTTTGAATAAAATCAAACGAAGAAAATAGGCCTACAAGAGATAAAGACATCATGTAATTATTTTTGTAGTGACTGTCAAGTCACCATCAAAGCATGGATTAAAACCTATAACAAATTGTGTCTGTCATTATTTACAATTCGAGAAAGGTTTAAATTAGATTTTAAAAGTTATGGATTTGCCTTTGCAAAAAATGAATTGGAAGCTTTACTATGTGGTAATGATGAACACATTATTGCTAATGTTTATAAACTGTTATTAAATTTGGAGAACGACTACATGAAACATTGTATGATCGAACGGGCAACATTTTTTGAATATAATGCTTGAACAATGGGAAAATACATGGAGAAGGGTATAAAATTTACATTAAATTATAATTCAAAAGAAAATTTTTATAAAATGATTAAATACTACTGTTATTTAACACTGAATAAATTGTCAAAAACGTATATAGGTATTTCAAATCTAAATGTAAAGAAGGAACTTTTTACCATCTAGGGTAGGTCTGAGACAAAGCGAAGAAACATTGGAGTACAATTCACATCTTAATACTTAAAGTGAGTATAAAGGTAAAGCCAGAGGCTTTTCTTTTAAGCTTAATGGACAAAGATCTTGAAAAAAATGAAACTTTAATGTTATAGATGCTGACAGCAGCAAGAATGCTCTACGCACAAAAATGGAAAATATTTTGATTCCTATAATGGATGACTGGTTGTAAAAGCTGATGGAGTTAGCAGACAGCTAAATTGACTGCTTTAATTGCAGAAAAGAATACAGCTAACTTTGTTTCCAACTGGGAACCACTTCTACACTTTGTGCTTGAAATGGAAAAAAAATGAAACTGACTTTTGGTTTTGCTGATTAGACAGATTTGTTGTTATAGAAATGGCTAGTATATATTACTATGTAAAAACAAAAAGTTGAGGCTATGTGTTATCTTATTCTACTGCGCTAAAAAGAGTAGGAAATCAATGCTTTTTTTCCCTTTTACCCTAACTTCCCTTTCCTCATCCCCTTTTCTTCATTTACTTTCCCATTATTTTTATTTTCTTTATATTTTATATTTTGATAACTAATAAAAAATTTAAACGGGAAAAAAGTACAAATGTCCTTATACCTTATATTGCATTTCTTTCCTAAGCAAATTGTTATTATGTTCCTTTCTCTCTAACCATAGGAGGCCTGGAGTTAGAACACAATAATTAGATGCAAGTCAACATGCTTAAAAGTTTGTGAACTTTTTAATTTTGACACCCCCCCATATATATATATATATATATATGTATGTATGTATGTATG
>JANHZT010005236.1:71471-84731 GCA_032468215.1 Stegonotus admiraltiensis
TCCATAAAAAGAAGCTCTTTGTAGGTAACCAAATCTTGCTTTTGCTCTATACTTATATTCTCTATCGCATGCCTGGGTATCTTGTAATTTAACTTGTATTGATACTTTTTCCAGACCCGCAACAAAGCATTTCTAAGTATATGACATTTAAAGGTCTTATCCACTTAAATTAATCCTTGAATGCAAACTTCATGGACTAGAATTCTGATCCCGGTGACTGTCATGTAGTTATTTTGACAATACTGAAAGGTTTGTAAGTGCCTTCTGGGACCTTGTTCGATTTCCTTATCTAGTTTATATTTTGGGGGTTCCTTTATAATATTTTGTCCAAATCTGACCTGGATAACTTTTATGGATTATAACTTTGCAGATAATTTTGTGCCAAAATCTGGGCTTTTCTTAACCCAGGGTGTAAAATGTAAGATCTTGCCTGATATTCGGTAAAGATAGACCATCAGATTCTGATGTTTCTTATCATAGTTTCTTTCAATTTTTTTTACTCCACCTTTATTTTATAAATAACTCAAAGTAGTGAACATACCTGACACTCATTCCTATTTTCCTCACAACTCTGTGAGATTAGTTTGGCTGAAAGTAATTGGTCCAAAGTCTCCCAGCTAATTTTTTCATGCCTATCACAGGACTAGAATCCAGTCTCCTTGCTTTCTAGCCTGGTACCTTAACCATTAGCAGTTTTCAAGTGCTAAATTGATGCAAGATCATTTTTATACACAGTATTAATATGTTAATAAGTTTTACTCAGTTTTATATAGCTTATGATTTTTTTTTCTATTTTCCTCCTTTATTTCTTTACTCTCTTGGTTCTCCTTTCAAATATATTTTAAAATAAATAACTAAGCTGCAAATCTGAAAAAAAGCAGTAGCCAGACCCAGCCTGCACAAACATTCCAAATTTGTTAAGTGCAGAACAGGACAATGGTACTGAAACAGTTTAAGGAACACACTGCCTGGCAGAACAGCATTTTAAGGATGCTGTGTCAACTTTTTCCCTAGTATCTACTGTTTACCACCCTTGACATAAAAAGCAATGTAGAATCAATTCAATTCAGAATAGAGCTGGAAAGGACCTTAGAAGTCTTCTAGTCCAACCCCCTGCTCAAGCAGGATACCCTGTCCCATTTGACAATTCTCTATGACTTAAGTGTAGCTCAAGTTGTAGCATCTAGTCCACCTTGGTACTATTTTTATTTTTTAGATTTATATCCCACCTTTCCTCTCTTGAATATGCAGATATTCAGGAAATCCTTCATTACCAATCTATCCTCGTATTCATATTGCAAAAATAAGACAGAAGTATGCAATGATCACTAAGACATTACCTTGGAAACTCTTTTCTACTTGCTTCTATTGGGAATGGAGCTATCCAATTGATTGCAAGATGGATATCCAGGTGGTTTTTAACTGAGAGGCTCAATAGGTTGTAGATGTTTAAAAATCTCAGAGCCAGAGAAAACCCTGTAACAACCTAAACCAGCGGTAGGCAAACTTGGCTCTTTCACACCCTGTGGACTTCAACTCCCAGAATTCCTAAGACAGCGAAGCTGTTTGCCTACCACTGACCTAAACGATTAAGGTCACAGAACTTTTCCAGGTTAAACAATTTTCAGTTAATGCCCAACCGGCAGAGACTCTCTGATCTTTTTGTTGTTTAGGTCTTTAGCATTTTTAAAAAAACCCAAAACTTTTATGCATGTACATCTCAGTGCTAATAAAATTTGGCCTAAAAAGAGTCACAATGACAAAATTCTTTTGAAGCTGGATTTTCTGGTAGAGATAAAATAACCCATCATCCAAACTAAATTTTTAAGTGGATTGGTACATCTCTTAATGAATTCATATAAATTGAAACTCAGTTGGTCTCCACCATAGTAAGTGCCATAGCTGGTGCCTATATCTTTTGTCTCAATTACAAATTTCAGTTTGAATCTTAACGTGGTACTAAGTTGTCAGGAATAGTTCTATTTTTAATGTAAAAAAAGAAAAGCTTTACTAAAACTTCAACTTTTATTTATGCAGCTTTATTCAGTGTAACTTTGAGGATTTTGGCCTATTTCTGAATAGCCAATGTATACTGTGTTCTATGCTGTCTTTTCCCCCCTGACAACCAAATTTTATTCAGCAAATAAAATGGTTATATATATTTTAATGTCTTTTTTCATTTTATACCATCATGAATAATTTAGAAATGTTCCATTTTATTAAAACGTAAGAAAGGCAGAATTCACATAAGGAAGTAGGAATGGAACAAACCAAAATATGCAGAGGAAGCAAGATTGACAATTTAAAAATTCCAGCATTCTACTTCAAACCCTTTAAAAAACTGTTTAAAATTTGTACAGCATGTCAATACAATTCAGAAATGGGTGTCCTAAATCAAGATAAAATCCATTTCATGTATTTTTCCATAAAAATCAAAATATTGCAATATTAACCATTGTCTGCCACATAAAGATAAGATTAGTAACAATTTTGCCTAATAATATTGGTTTAGAAAAAATATGCAACACCTGGGAGTGGAACATAAGTCAGTGCTATTGCTCATTGAAAGAACAAGAAGTTTGGAACTTTATACAGTCATGCTACAAATTTCACACCTTTAAGAAACCATCACACTGGGAGTACATAACATGTTACAGTTCAGAATTGGTAGTAAAAACAAAAGCCCATATTATTTAATATCCAGTACAATAAGAACATTGTTCCTTGTAAAAACAGATATCACAAATCCATATTCATCACTTGACAATCCAACACTGCATGTTAGATCTGCATGTTTTGGCTCCTTTACTAGATACATCTTACGCCCATGGTCTAAGATACATCTTATGCCCATGGTGTTTAGACCAGTATAGGTATGTATATATCAATTATATTGTCTCTCAGCTGTACTATACTCACATATCAGACAAATAATTAATAGTCTTGTCACAGCTGATCGTACTATATACATGATTGGTGGTTACATCTGAAAAGATCTTCTGATCATGCCTCCCCCAAGTTAATGTGGAAAAATGCTGTCTGATATGAAACTATGACCTCTTCTCTAAAATCTAAATAAGTTATTTTTTGTGAAGGAGGAAGAATCAATCACAAATATACTCATTTTAGTGTATCAGAGAAGAGCTATCATACTTATACCATCGAAACAGCTTGATATGGGAATAAGCAGCAACATACTAATATACACAAAATGCTTGAACATTTTGTTCCGTAAATTGCATGTATCTGATCATTTTTCATGTTTTCAGAAAAAAGCACCATCCCATATTAACATATATAATCCACAACATTTTAGTATGTGTATAATAAGCTTTGCTGCCTTATGGAAGGATTTTTGTTTGTTTTGCATAATTGTATCACTGCTAAGAAAAGTGATATAAAAACTGATGTTGAAAGTTTAAAGTAAAACTTCTAAAGAAAATGCTCATCTATTAGAACACTAAAAACCATTAGTTGAAGTGTTTCCTACATTTTAGTAAATAATATGTTATAAGGGCCACTCACATGTACAATTTAAAACTAGATGCACTTTTGCAATCAGATACTAGGTATGTATCCAAATACCTTGAGTTTTCTATACTTTGATTATATTTGAAGAGTCTTTAGTTATAGAGAAGGGACAACAACATATAGATGATTATCTAATGTAGCACATTAAATTAAAGCTTCAATCTAAGACATTTTTGCAGGAGCTAAATGTATTCTCCAACAAGTCCTGCAAAGGACAAGTCCTTGCTTATAGGCAAAGAACAATTTTAACAAAAGTAGAGCTTAGTTAAATAGAAGCCCTTGCAAACTGATAATTATGATACCTCATAACTGGTATCAAACAAATTGCCTGGAAACAGGGAGGGAGAGAAAAAGAATATATTATTTAATAAAAGGTACTGTTATAACGTTATAACAATGAATAGCTTTTAGGCATCTATTACAAATTATTTCAGGTAGAATGTTAATTGGCATTCAGTGCCACTGCAATAAAAATGCTCAACACAAATGGCCATAATATATACATAACTTTAATTGAACATGTTGATAAAATCTGAGACGATCTAAATCACCAAGGATATCCCTGCATTTTTAAGTCATTGGCATGGAGTGGGGAAGGTAAGAGAGAGAAACGATGGGTAAGAAGTTCATCGTATATACTCATTAACTCCAGTTGTAAGTCTTCCTGGAAGAAGTTAATAAGAGCTAGTGACACTGTTTCAATGCAGCTTTGTTCTTAACTTTAGAAGACTGAAAGACTACCATCCTGCTTCATTATTTCCCATAGCCTAATTATTTTTACACTCTCAGAATTTCTAGACAGTTGTTATAACAGATAGCTATCCAGTCCGGCTGGGTTGATGCCCACTGTACATTGTTAATTTCTCCTTCTGCTGTGTAAGCCAAGATTGGGTCCTCAATGGCACGAGGCATTTGCTGGATATCCCAAATGAGAGCTTGATGGTCATCAGCTGTCAGAGATGAAATACAGATTTAGTTAAATTTTCTTTGCAGTTAATTTATTTATCCATGTATTCCAAAATAGAGGAAAAAAGCCTTGAGAAGTTGTGAGTGACATTACTATCAAATATGTGTGATAGTTATCTGGCTAATCCTGAAAAGTATTTTTTGTTGGTGGTTAGATATTTAAATATTTTTACTAGATAAAATATTAAATTGCTTTGTAACACTTCCATTTTTATTTTAGAACAGTAAAAAATAGGCATCCTTAGTGGGTATCAGTACATTGCATATATGTTATTGTTAAGAGGTCCTTGGTACTCTCTGAGCTTGCTTGTTTTCTTGCAGACATTTCATTACCCTAATTAGGTAACAACATCAGTGCTAGTAAGGAGTGCTGTTTGCTGTCAGTTTATACTCTGATGGTTTGCCAGTCAGTGTTGGTGGGGGTGGTATTAAGAGTTTTTGGTTGGACTGTTTGCTGCTGTCTTCTTCGGCAGTTTCTTGATGGGGTATTGTTTACTTGATTGTTGGTCTGCTCTTAACCTTGGAGTTAATCTATGCTGATCTGGGTGCTGTTGCTGGTGGAGAGATGCTTGGGTCTTTTTGTTCCTTTTTTGCATCGTCTATAAATGCTGTGAATCTCTATGTGTCTATTGATGGCTGATTTGTCAAAATGCCAGGCTCCTAGAAGTTGCCTGGTGTTTTTGGACTTGGCTTGGTCTAGGATGGTCACATTTTCCCAATTGAAACTATGGTTAAATCTGTCTATATGTTGTGAAATTAAAGAATTTTCACCAGCTCTTCTGACTGCTAGTGGATGTGTTCTGCCAGTCAATAAACTGCCAAAGAGGCCAACAACAAGCAGCCCAATCCAAGAATCTCTAAGACCACCCCCACCAACATTGATAAGCAAGCCACTAGAACATAAATTGACAGCAAACTTCACTCCTTACTAGCACTGATGATGTTACCAGAGATACGTACAATCCCGGACCTCTGGACTTTCCGTCAGGCCCTGAAAACACATCTCTTCCGACTAGCCGGCTTGGCCTAACCCTTTTTGATGTTCTTAATTGGGGTTTTTAAATTTGTATTGGGGGTTCTTAAATTTTTGGGCCAAATTATTTAATATTTTTAATTGGTTTTAACTTTTGTATTGTATGTTTTATTTGGCTGTTCACCACCCTGAGTCCCGATTGGGAGAAGGGCGGTATAGAAATTAAATTAATTAAATAAATAATAAATACTTAATTTGGGTATTGAAATATCTGCAAAAAAACAAGCAAGCTCAGAGAGCAGCAAGGATCCCTCATGTCAACCCTGAGTATGTTATTGTTGGTTTACAAGGCAGTCCCTCTATCAGGACACTAGCTTGCAGAGAATAGTATTAGCATGCTGGAGTAAAATGACCTTTGATTGTGGGCATTCTATCCCAAATGTGTCAAAATTGATCAGTATTTTCCTTATTGTTATGAGGGAATATTGCATGCTGCACAAGTAAGGCTGGTAAGATAATCTATACCCACACTATAATGCATTACATGAAAGTTCTGAGAGCCAAAGCCACCACTGGAAGTGAAAATCAATATATATGAGCACTTTTAATGATGCTCATGATATATGGAAGACTGCAAAGTAGAATATAAAATGAATAAATGGTAAAGAGCATTAGTTAAGGAAGTAAAGAAAAATATGTTGTGTGCCTATAAAACTTAGCAAAGTTGAATGATACAAAGAGGAATGAAGAGATCTGAAAGAAGGTGAACTAATTTTTTAAAGGATGATTAAGCAATACAATCAGGGAAGTGAAACCCTAGGCTTAATTAATATTTATAAAATTATGATGTATGTCAAAAAATACTGCCATCTATGTTGTGGGAGTGCATAAAGTAGGAATCCATTGGTTGGTGATAGTTCCATGTTATGCTCTACTAAATGTTGATAACAAAAACACCAAGGATGAGATATAGGGAAAAATGAAACACTGTGAATGAATGTTATTCAAAGAAAAAATAATTTTGTTAGGTGAATAAATTGGAATGAGTAACTACGAAATTACTCATCGTGAGAGCATATGAGCAGAAGTGAGCATATGAGCAAAAGAATAGTAATAAAAACAGCAATAGTTCAAAAACAGCAGTTCATCCTTGGTAAGTGCTTGTATGATTGCATTTTTATTTTTAAGATGTCTGGATTAGTTCAGTGCAACACTTGTTTTGCAGCTGTTTTTCATGGTACTCTTTTTAAGTTTGGATACAATTCCTATTTATATGCAGATTGGGAGTTTACATAGATAGATAGATTGTCCAGAATGTTCAGTTTGTGCTCTTCAGGCTGAAATTAGGTGGCTGACTCAGCTGGTGGGTTCTGTTGAACTGCCCCACTATCAGCCCCCCTTCTACAAAGACCCTTCAGGAGAAAGGCCATATGGACAACTGTGGGATCTGTCAGAATGAGAGATGCAGACCATAAACATGATGCCGTCTCCTGCGTGAGCAAGGGGTTGGACTAGATGACCTCCAAAGTCCTTTCCAACTCTGATACTGTTACTGTTTCACTTAACAATTACAATGATTTGCTTAAAAATTGTAGAAAACAGTTGTAAAATTGGGTGTTAGCCACTTAACAATGGCCTAGCAATTGCTTAGCAATGGAAATTCTTGTCTCAGTTTTGGCTCTAAATTGAGGATTATGCAGCTATGGCTTGCTTATGGGGTCACCATATGATTTGTTTATTTTGTACATGAAGACTACTTCTGGGACTGATTACTGGAAGAATGTCATTATTACTCCTTTATGTAAAAGAAAAGATCAAGCATGAATGCCATCTACAAAGGAATTAATTTGTTGAGTGTGCCTAGGGAAGGAATTGACTAAATTCTGATTGAAAAGTACAAGAGATCATAATAACCAAAAATTGGGAAGTATAGCTGCAAGGATTGTGCCAGGATATGCACAGGATATGCATTTTTGCTTTTCACTGGGTCAGAGTAGTACAGGACTGTCAGTAACGAAGAGTATTTGTACATTTGTTAATTTAGAAAAGTGTATGCTAAAATGAACAACTTTAAGTTATACTATATCTTTGCACAAATATGAAGGTTGATTATTGAATAAAAAAGAATTGTGTATTAGGTAATGCTTACACAAGAGCCTGAGTGGCGTAGGAGAGTAATGCTCCTATAAAGGCAGTATTTAATTTCCAGCTGCCTGCAATTACTGTGAGTTCAATTCTCACCAGGCTCAAGGTTGACTCAGCCTTCCATCCTTTCAAAGGTAGGTAAAATGAGGACCCGGTTGTGGGGGCAATAAGCCTACTTTGTATAAAATATAGAAAAGTATGAAGGCTATTGCTTAACGCATTGTAAGCCACCCTGTGTCTCTGGAGAAGGGTGGCATATAAATAAATAAAAAAAATGTAATGTGTAGGTTTCTATTCTAAGATGTGTGATTTATCTTTAGTCTTTATATGAATATATCTATAATGAGTGTTGTGTTGATGTTGGGGGTACATTAGGAATGTGAACATAGACCTCTGCTGTCAGTCGTGCTTGCAAGTTTGAGAACTCTTTTGCATTTTTAATATTTCTGCATATATCATCTAAAAGGTGACTTATTCTCCACACAGGTCCTAAAACCAGATAAAGAAAACTCAATTAAATAAACAAAGTCAAAAGTTACATATTTATGTGTGGCAAAACTATGTGAATCTGGCTTATCAGTCCATTTGAAGCAGAAAGTAGAGTCAAGATGTTTCAGTCAATGGATGAGAATAAGCTGTGAAAGTGGGAAGTCATACCTTACTTAAACAACAGAATTCTGGGTATATACATTAAAGTCTAATCATCACAACACAGGTATATGAAAGTATAACCTGACTTGGACATTTTTGTAGACCTCTAAAGAGTTGTTGATGTTCATCAGGATGGAAAAGATTACAAAGCGTTTGGATTTTACTGTTTATGGTCAAGCAGATTGCCAAATGGAGGCAATTCAATACCACTTATACTTCCCAGGACAGATTGACCAACCAAGGTCACACCAAGAGCAAAACATATAATATTCTGGGGTGTGTGTCTCAATTGCTTAACGGATTGTAAGCTGCCCTGAATCTCCGGAGAAGGGCGGCATATAAATCAAAAAAAAAAAGAACCCAGGGTAACGTATGAGAAACTAAGTCTCTCTTCTAACAGTTAATGTCAATATTCATGACACTACCATCAGGAGAACACTGAACAATGATGTGTATGACAGATTGGTACTTTTTAAAAAATTCTGCCCTTATTATTTTTTATAATTAACTCAAGACAACAAATGTACCCAATCCTACTTTCCTCACAACAACCCTATGAGTGAGAATGATTATCGCAAGGTCACTGACCTAGTTTTCATGTCTAAGATGGGACTAAATGTCATGGTTTCCTTCTTTTTAGCCTGGTGCCTTAAGTTTGCAAATTGCAAGGAGAAGACTAGTACTCTCCAAAAAGTACATTGTTGACCACCTTGTGAAAGAGCACATGCATAAGTCAGAAGGCTACTGAAAGAATGTAAAAGATCATAATAGAACTTTGGTGCCTGAATGAAAAAATGTTATGTTTGATGAAATTTTTTCTTTCACTGCCTTCCAGCATAAAAATCTTATCCCATTTGTGAAATATCGTGCTGGCAGTAGAATGAACTTGGCGCTGTGGTTAAAATACAACAGTGCAAGCTAACTCTACTCACAGCCAGAAGTTTGATCCTGACTGGCTCAAGATTGATTCAACCTTCCATCCTTCTGAGGTCAGTAAAATGGGGACTCAGATTGTTGAGGGCAATATGCTGACATTTGTAAATTGCTCAGAAAGTGCTATAAAGCACTTTCTGAGAATGGTATATAAGTCTTGCTGTAGCAATTGCTATTGCTGTTTTGAAAAATATTACCTCAAGAAAGAATGAATAAGTCAAGGCAAAGGTGAAAACCAAGAAAGCTGTGGTTGAATAGAGTTAATGATTCACAAAAACCAGAGTGGATTTTAGAAAAGAAATCTACAATTAGAGTTATGTTATGTTATGTGGAAGAGGCAAGGTTTTGCCAGAACAATTTTGCTGATGCCAATGAAATGGCATTAACAAATTACGTATTTCCTTTTTGTCTTACCTCATGCCTTTGATTTCTTTGGTGTATTATTTATTATCCTTCAAGTTATATACAAGAATGTAAATACTGCAACCCTATGTTCACATATTTGAAAATGATAGTAAATCCCAATCACTTCTTAAATGCCCAAATAAAAGAGGGGAGGAATAAAAATAATCCATCTTTACCTGCTGTACAGATATGGCAAGAAGAATGTGGAGCCCAAGCAATACCATTTACACATGCTCGATGATTGTTCAGTCTGGCAACTGGTGTACAAGGAACTCTGACATCTAGAATCACCACCTTAGAGGGAAAAATAATTCTAAACATTACTCTGAAATACATTATTTTAGACTTTATTTTTATCCTTTCATTACCCAGTCTTTTATATGCTCAGAGCATTCATACTGCAAACCAGCTGTCAAGTCAACATATTTATTCCATGTGATGGAAAAATGCATTTGTTCTAATAATGAATATAAACACGTCACAGTATCTCCTGATTATAGACACTTTTTGCAAATAATTCTAGATGACAAATCACAATACAAAATGTGTAGCTACTCATTAATGCAATTCACATATTAGACTATCAGTATAATTTTTTTAAAATTGAGAAACTAACACAAGTAATTCATTATTTCTAAAAAATAGGTTCTGCTTATAGAAATATTACAGCAATCAAAGACAGGTTAGCTCATCTCACCAAGCCACCATAAGGATTTCTAACTGTCCATTTCATTATACTATGCTAGTATCTTCTAATTAACATATTCATCTACCTGATTGTTTTGCTTCACGGAACTATAGGCTAGTAAGAAAATGTTCAGTAATTTGTAGCAAAAACTGTAGTCCCATTGCTTTCACCATGTAGCTGGAAAGCACAGTTTACCATACTTACTATATGCTCAGAAACAAAGTGTACTAGGCGTTCTCACATAAGTGTCTCACCTCCATACCGTCCATTGCCATTGTCGCAAGGTAGTTAGGATCTTGTTTATTCCAGCAAAGGCGAAGCAAAGGATGGTGCTGAGGATCCTCATAGATAATAGTGCTATGTTCCAAGTGCCTGAGGTCAAACATCCTCACTGAGCCATCAGCACCAACAGAAGCAAACATGTCTCTCCCCCCTCCTGCACGGCTGAATGCAATATCATAAACCTGTTCAGATACCAACAGCAGGTGATAAAATATGATGCTTCCCATACTAAGGATTCCTGTCCCACTTTAATTTTTCATGCAAAGGCAGGAGTAAAGAAAGTATGACCAACAAATTATTCCTTTACCCTAAAAAAGGACAATGCTTACCACAAAATAGGGCTTTAGGCATAACACTCTCTCCTTCTGAGCAGAATGTTTCTTTTGCAAAATATTTTACTTTGTTGTATTGATTCCCCATTATCAATGAATTACTAAAAGGAAAATAAACGCATTACTAATAGCAGCAACACAGCCCACCTTGGCTCCTAGATGACTATTTCCAATGTATAGATTGTATTTTTAAAAACTTTTAGTAACTGCAGAGATTTACAGAAAAAGAAAAATAATACACCATCACCTCTTTGTCATGGGCAATCAACTGAGTCTTGACATGGCCAGACACTAAATTCACTCTTCCCAAGACCTGACCAGTTTCCAAACCCCAAATAGTACAAGTTGTGTCAATGCTAGAAGTACCTGGCATAGTTTGAAAGGAAAGGAAAAAAAAATATATTAGAACTATTTTTTTCTTAAAAGCAATACAAATATGGGTCATTACATAAAATTTCTAATCCTAGACCTCAAGAAAGTGAACCTCTATCTCCTTAATTTACAGAAAGCAACATCAATGTATCTTTTAACTCTTTTGTAAAATAGTATTGTAATTCTTGGATGCTCTATGGCAGTCAAAATATTTAAATCAAACTATTAGCTTTTTTAAAATGTATTTTTCTATACTCTGATTAATCAATATTCTATTTATTACTATGGGACTATGACTGCCTATATCCGTGATGGCGAACCTATGGCACGTGTGCCCGAAGTGGCATGCGGAGCCATGTCACCTGGCATGCAGGGCATTGCCTGTTCCTCTTCCGGGTTTCTGGAGCACATGCCACACGACAATCAGCTGGCCTTTGTGCGTACGGCAGTGCCGGAAACTGGAAGAGCTGGTCTTCTGTTTTCCGGCGTGAGCATGCGTGCCAGCCAGCTGATCAGTGTGTGTGCATGCGTGGCAGTAACTTAAAGACTTGCTGGAAACCGGAAGTACCTTATCCGGCATGCACATGACCCCTGGGCAGCTCTTCTTCCTGGTCACGGCCCTGACAAGTGCGTGAAGTGTTCCCTTTTTGGCACTCGGTGCTGAAAAGGTTTGCCATCACTGGCCTATATGATCAAAATATTTGACCTGAACTAATATGCATTAATAAAAGTAAATTTATTCAACAATAATCTATAACAGAATAAAATTACATATATTCATTTTATGCATCAATGCAATTTGCTAGTATAAACTTCAATTTTAAAGCCTTAGTGAGAATTCAAATAAAATGGGAGAAAAAGTATAAAACCAAGAAGGTCCTAGCTCCTTAGCTATTAAAGGAACTCATTATGCAATTATAAAAGCAGACCACCAAAATCAAAAATAGTTTTTCTGCTTAATATTTGACAATTAAAAAAGCTGGTGTTACTTATTTTGACTGACTAGCTGATAATTGTACCGACAAAAAATTGCCGAAAGAAAAGAGTTGTTAGAATAAAATTATTCAGTGTTTTCAGAACTCTTTATTGGATAATGTAATTTTAAAAAGGCTAACAGTAAAAGATACAGGTATCTGCACAGGACAGCTCCATGTCCTCGCTATCATAACTAAGAGAAGTACATATAGGTAATCCTTTATGGTTTGTTCAGTGACCATTTGAAATTAGGACAGCATTAAACAAAGGCACATACAACATTTACTGAAGTTCTGATTGCTGCAGTCTTAAAATCTACAATACAGTTATGTGACAAAAATTCAGATGTTTGACAGCATGCCCGCTCTTATGACCATGGCAGTGCTGCAAATTTCTGCTGCCATGTGCTGAGAGGTCTCAGCTGTCTAAGCCCACCCATGTGCAGGTCTCCCATCCATCCCCTACTCCTGGAGATCCTGGGCCTTCTCCCTGCCCAACCACATAAGTCCACTTACTTTTCCTTTCCATGTAGGGGCTGACAAGCACCTCCAGCTGGTATGAAGGACAGTTATTGTAGAAAGCTAGCCAATGTGATATTTCCAAAGGTTGAAAGAAACTTAGAACATTACAATGACTGTCAATCATCTCACAATGTACTGAGGCTTTTTCTATGTCAGGGAACATCGTAAGATGAACACCAGCCCATGCAATGTTCCTGAAGGCTAGAAATAGCTTCAAAAACATCATAAAGGCTGATGCTCATGTGGTGACATTTCCAAAGGTAGAAAGAGTCTCAAACATTACATTAGCTAGATTTCTATAGCACCTGCACCTTGCATCAACTGAGCACATTTGTTTGTAGCTGCACAGAAAGGGGAAGTAAATGGACTAGCAAGTTTGGGCTGGGAGAGATGGAGGGGAGGTCCATACATTTTTTTTTTGATTTTATTTATATGCCGCCCTTCTCCGGAGACTCAGGGCAGCTTACAATGCATTAAGCAATAGCC
>JANHZT010005236.1:111954-122355 GCA_032468215.1 Stegonotus admiraltiensis
GTTCTCTGAACTACTCAAAATTTCCACTACCGGTTCTCCAGAACTGGTCAGAACCTGCTGAATACCACCTCTGGTTTAATCCCTTGCAGAGTCCCCCCCTCAAAAACAAAAACATTAAGATATACCACCCTTTTTGATTAAGGGTGTTGGGATTTGTTGCTTTTTAAAGGCAAATTTGTTCTGCACCCTGAAAAACTTTGAAACCTCCTTATTTAGTGAGTCTTTCTCTCTCCCTACCCCCCACACATATGTACACAAGAATAAGTAAAAATGTCTATGATTTTTGGTGCATAAGTGAAATTTTAGTCACACTAATTCTTTTCCAGGAATCAAAATTACTCACTTCCTAATATTTTGTGGAATTTAATATTCACGAGGCAAGCAACAGTGTTATGTCCTACACAAATTCTTCTCTATTTCCAAAATTAACATGGTTTTAAAAATAAAATTCTTGAACCAGCCCTATTAGTTAATCATAAACCTCAAGTCAAACATATTATTTCATTTCTACACCCTACATGAGCAATAGTTACCCATACCTGCATAGGCTAGATTTTCTTCAGTTACCAGTTGACTAGCTTTGGTGCCATCAGTGACCAGGTTAACCACAGTTGGGACAAAATCACTGTTTTCAGTATCTGTGAAAGGATCAATCTTGATGGGATTGGACATCTTGGCTTCCTCTTCACTCATTTGGGAGCAGGATGTTGTGGTGCTGTGTATGTCAGGATGCTGCACTGGTGTAAATTCAGAGTATCCGTGACATTGCTCCAAGTCTGAGTTGCCTGCATCAATGCTAACTGAATCTGTAGTAGGTATAAAGAATGCAGAAAAGCCTCACATAGTCTGAGAAATGATTAAATACTGATAGAATCTCTCAAACTTCTACAAATACAATGGCCATAATTAGGCCATAAAACCATCTGGGCATTTTAATATCCTGCATAGTGATGAGAAATATAAAATACGTTGACCATTATTTCACATTCAATATATAGAGTAGCAAAAATCATTTACTTTGTGCAGGTTAATTTACTAATTGGAATAATATAGTCTTTCTAGAATCTTTAAGCCAAGTATAAGCAAAGAATGTATACAGAGTTTCTGCATAGGAATAAATATGTTGTCCAAATATATTAATACATTGTATTTCTCAACAATTAAATGGAATAATTCCTTTATTTTTTCTTGTGGTCTTAGACACCTTATTAAATATCCTCCAAATAATACATGACATATGGTGATAATGAATGAGATAAATCATGTCTTACAGGTCCTGAAGGTTATAATTTGCATAAAACTGAATTCAAAGCCAAAGCCTAACATAATGCTTTTCTTCTTTAATCCAGAGCACTAGTAAAATGGTTATTTTTGCATTCCAAATTACACTTGATAAAGTATAGGTGATAAATCTGGGTGAGTGGCTGAAGTGACAGATTTGTTTTCATATACTTACAGTACAAAATAGTGGTGGGTTACTACCGGTTCGCACCGGTTCATGAGAACCAGTAGTAAAGATTTTTTAGTTGCTCGCAGAACCGGTAACAATGGCTGGTTGACCACACCCCTGAACCGGTCTCCCGATCGCCACTTGCTTGCCCCGGCTGCCATGTTCGTTGTCACCATGTTTTTCATGCATGTGCATCCCATTGCCTTGCAAGTCCAATGGGATGTGCATACGCGAAGAACAAGGTGGCGATGGCAGCAGCTTGCCTTTAGAGAAACCTTTCCAGCAGTGGTGGTTGGCTGGGGGCTGCTCTGGACCAACCGCCGTGGAAGGTAAGCAGCCGAACAAAGAGGCAGTGGTGGGGGAGGAAGGCAGGCAAGCGGGCCTGGCCACGGGACCACCAGAAAGGGTGCATGGAAGGCAGGCAAGCATGTCAGGGCTGCCTGGCCATAGGGAAGGGAGCTAGCAGCCTACTCCCTTCCCTGCGCCTGGCATGCTTGCCTGCTTTCCATGTGGCCTTCCCAGTGGTTCCCCATGCCTTTGCCTTCCAAGGTCGGGACACACATGCAGCCTGTGATGGGAGATGTGCCACTTCCAGCCCGGCCCGGCCCAGCTTGTGGGTGGGTGAGCGGCCCTTTGGGGAGATGGAGCAGTTGTGATGGGGTTGAGAGGGGCGGCGGCAGCAGCAGTGCTGTGTTAGGGCGAGCAGATTTTCCAGCAGATATGCACCGCATGTGAAGGGAGGTAGACACCACAAAACCATGCAGGAAAAATCCCAGGGAATTCCAGGACTCCCTGTTGCCACCAGTGCTGATGCTTGCCATGGCAAAAACCACACAGGAAAAGTCCTGGGGAGTTCTGGGACTCCCTCTGCTGCTGCCCCCACTGCTGCTGCCTGCCACGGCGAAATCTGTGCAGGAAATGTCCCGGGGAGTTCCGGGAGTCCCTGCCGATGCCGATGCCTGCCGCAGCAAAAGCTGCGCAGGAAAAGTTTTGGGGAGTTCTGGGATGTTATTATGTGTGTAATGTTCTAAAGGTACAGAAGTTATAGTTAAATGTGTGGCAGAAAGTGGACTCTGGGTGTGTTTTTTCAGATGTAGTAAGTGAGGTTGTATGTGTATAGTTTTAGAAGAGATGTTTGTGTGTGTGTATGTGTACATACACAGACAGTGTATATAGTAAATAATGTATCTTTTTGTGTACCTATACACACTCTATACTATGTAATATGTATGTACACATATGGCATATGTACATAAGATTAAATAGTATATTTTGGATGTTCAGTAATAGTAAATAAATAGACAGGAAAATTGTATCTCATTGAGGCCTTTGAGACGAGGAGAGGCCCTCACCCTAACCCTTGACATGAGTGTCATCAAGTTGGCCATGTCCACCCAGTCACATGACCACCCAGCTACACCCACCCAGTCACATGACCACCAAGCCACACCCACTCAGTCACATGTCCATCAAGCCACGCCACAATCACGTGACCACAAAGCCACACCCACCAAATAAGCCACGCCCACAGAACCAGTAGTAAAAGAATTTGGAACCCACCACTGGTACAAAGCCTGATTCTCCAGATGTTATTGTAATACAGTTCCTTTGCCCAGGGACTGCATTGGCTGGGAGATAATAGGAACTGTACAATTCAGCACATTTGGAAAGCCCAGATTGAAAAAGACACTTTTGGAAATAATCACAAGGTGGCAGTAGCAGACTTCCTACTTTCCTCCTAATCTTAATGCCAGAATTTAGTACAATTCTCAAGAGGCTAACTCACCAATTTTGTTAGCTTGGCAGGGGGAATGTTTATGATGACGTGTTTGGTGATAGTTGCATGTGTAGTCTTCACTGAGGAAAGAACGAGGAATACTATCTGCCTGAAGGAAAAACAGGGCAAAGTGTAAAATATGGTGTAAAAAGTAATTCTGAGCAGCTAAAACAATCCAAACTCCTTATAATTATCCTAATAGTAGTAAAATAGGTCAGAAATATTTAGATAGTCATGTTTTAGAAAGAAAAGTAAATTGTTCCCAACATTATGCATAAATGCATAAAATTGCTTGGGCTTTGAATAGCTGAGTAACAATGTAGAACATCATAAAAATTATTTATGTATCAAAAGGTCTTAATGTGACCTACTTTCGTGCCAAAAAAAGACAAACTATACTCTTCTAATACAACTCCTTTTTCATGTCAATTTAGGTACAAGGAGTTAATATGGATATAGCCTTGGTTAACCTTTTAAAAATGTTTCTCTCTAATCTTTTCTATCTTCCCATATTAGATACTCACATCTCTCAAGTTGAATGTTATCTCCAAATTGCTCCAAAAGTTATCTGAAAAGGATGGATACATATCCAAGACTTTCAGGAGATCTTCCCGGTGAATCTTATGCAAGTCACAATAAGTCAAGGCTCGTACATCTGCATTGGATTTTCCAGGTCTGGCATAGAGACTGATAGGTTCTCCAAAAATGTCATTCTTTCCTAAACAACACATGAACTCCTATTAAAGTATAGTAATTTTGCTGTTGTTATTTTGAATTAGAACAATTGTTCAGTTACTCCTTTGGCAGGTCCTTGATACCTACTGACACATTACAGTGGAAGTATTACAGAAAATTGTACAAATGCAAATGGTGACTGCTTTTCATTTGCACCTAATCTGACAACTCAGATTAGGATTATAATCCATTCATATTAGAACTATTCATTAGTATTTTTAAAAATAAATATAAGAAATATAAAGTACTTATTTCTCAGGTATCCCATAGCCTACTTATTAAAGATAGGGAAACACTTATTTAGATTGTTGTCTCCAACTCCCTTGCTCAGTGTAAAAATCCAAATTTAAGTATCTCTGACAATTGTCTGTGTAGCCTACCACGGTGATGAGTGAATGATTCCACTGTCAAACTGCTGGGGTCCCACCCCCCACATATAAGAATTTGCCTTTCTGTAGCTTAAATCCATAGTTCTGCATCTTGTGATTTAAAAAATACTATCATATTCCCTTCCAATCATTGTATTTGATTTTTGTTTTCTAAGCGAAAAACATTACATTTGAACCAGTTAAATTTGATTCTGCCATGTTTAGACCATTCCTTTAATCTAGCAAAATCACCTTGAATTTTATTCAACAATTTTATGATATTTTTAATAAAGTGTTCCCCCTAAAATAATAAAATGAATTTATGTGATCTACTTGGAATAAAAATAATTTTCCTAGGGTTTGGCGAGAAATAAATATACCACTTTTAATAATTAAACTTTAAATTACAGATCAAATAAACAATGATAGAATGTTTTTACTTTATAAAATGAAAACATTTCATTTTATATAATAAATAAGAAAAAACTGATCCCAAAGAATTTTTAAAATGTTATTATTTATTTATTAAACAAATATGTAATTTTTATATTGTCACCAAGGCTAAACTTTTTTGTATTAAATGATTTCTCTTTGCCTTAAATCAGGGGTGTCAAACTCAAGGCCCATGAGCCAGATTTGGCCCATGGGGTGCTTAAATCTGGCCTGTGGGGCCGGCCTGGGAATAACAAAGGACCAGCCTGCAGTGCCTCTTCCAGTGAAAATGGCCCCAAAACAGGCCACGTGGGGACCTCAGGAGGTCCATTTTTAGCCAGCAGAGTGCTGTAGGAGGGCATGGGGGGCGAAAACAAGGTGTGGGGGGCCCACATGTGTTCCCCATGCTCCATTTTGGCCAGTAAAAAGCTGCAGGAGGCATCTGTCCTCTCTACCCCCTGGTCTCTGCCCACCCCATGCTGATCCGGCCCTCAAAGAAATCCAGTTTGACACCCTTGCCTTAAATAACCTTTTTTAAAAATGTTGCTTGCGAAACAATGTCTACAAGTTGCTGTTTGCACTTTCTATCCCAATCCAGCCATCTTGAAATAATAATCTTAGCTCATCTTATTTATTTTCTTTCCTTTCCTAAATTGTAATTTTCTCCTTAAATGACTATCAGACTCTTTTTGCTGAAATCAGAGTATTATCTCTTTCTCTTTTTTTAGTATCTTCAAGTCAAGGTCATGGTGATTGTCTGGACAAGTCCCTGCAGTTTTGTTGATAGTGTTTTAAAGTGTTTTGTTTGGAAAGGCTAAATAACTGGTCTAGGATCACTGTGCTAACTTGATGCCTAAAATAGAACTTGAGCTCATAGTCCTCCAAATTATAGCCTGTTGCTTTTAACCTTGTTTAGTTACCACAATTGGACCAGCAACTCAATTATTAAGAGAAACAATCACAACTATGTTTATGAGCTTATTTCAGTTTTCCATGGCTTTATAGATCTGCAAAGGTTATAAATGTAAGGATTGGTCATTTTTAGCAGCAAGTAACTTTAACTTGTTGCTAAACAAGGCAGTCACTAAGTGAGAACTACTTATACATTGTTTACAGTTTCTTACAGATCAATCTCTGTATTATCTGCTCTAGAAACTTCCAGATAATCATGTCAGACTGTCTGGTTTGTGGTTTCACCATCTACCTTTTCTCCCTTTTTGAAGGTAAGGATAAAATTTGTTCTCCATCAACTGACACTTCTTCAAGATTTCTCAATAACTATTAATGATGCAGCTGGGCCTCTGTTAGTTCCTTCAATATCCTAGAGTGCAATTCATTCAACTTTGAAGATTTAAACTCAATCAAACTTAATATATGTTTCTATCAATCTCAGTCTTCAATTCTGCCCCTTTGTTTTTTGCAATTTGCAAAAATTGTTTTTTACAATTATTTAATGATATACTTAGTCACTAGAGATGATTAAACCAAAATAATAATGAACATTGCTGCCATTTCTTCTTAGCCGTTTGCCAAATGAATAGACGATATATCGATTCTTTTCTTTCATATTTTGAATGTATGTAAGATTTATTTATATGTCTATATCTATAATCCATATGTATATATCTATGTTTACGTACATCTATAGCTACACACACACACAGGGGGAGAGAGAGAGAGAGAGAGAGAGTGTATATGGGTGGCTACAGGTTAAGAAGGAGAATCCATATACACCAAAAATGGTACTGTTCTTGCCAGATATAGATAAGATAAAGAAATTGCTTTTTTCAGCTTCAATATGTTGCTGGAACTGTAGCGCCCTCTCTCTTAAGGAAAAATGGAGGGACAGAGTTTACAATTTGATAGTTCCTCAATGGCCTAATGATCAACCTCTACTTGCTGCAAAGGAACCAATGGGTTGAAATGAATCCACCTCCCCCCATTTTCTAAAACTATTCCCCATCCTGGAAAAATTTTCACCTAGAATGGCCACTACTATGTCCTCCCTGAGGATCTCAATGGAGCCACGTGAGATAAAATAAAGAGTGGTAAGGACATCTCCATAATGCACCAGGGTATCACCAGGAGGGGCATGTGTTGTCCTGAACTTCATTGCCAAGGCACGTAAGCAGCCTTTGCTAGCTCCTCGGAAGGCCTTGCAATTTTGGAGAAGGGTGCGATTGAGGTGGAGGCTGATATCAGCCTGTAGGCAATCAGGAAATCCTTTCAGCACCTGAATGAAATGAAAACAAGCACAGATAAGCAAATGAATTCTGTGAATCTTCCTGTATCTCAAACCCATATTCTGTAGAGAAATATATTTAGGATGTGTTGGTTATATCGATGGAGAAAATTAAACTAGAAAAAGGCCATCTATAGCTAAAATAAAACCTGAAGTATCAGACATTTCATGAGTTGATAAAATATTTCCAGATTCAGTCATCACTTCCAGAAACTAAACTTCTAAGATGAAATGCTCAACTGTTAACAATTTTCACCTTGTTTCATTCCAGGTAATAACTTTTGTCAATCCTGGAGTTATCTATCTATCTAGACCTCATACCCAGTGATAAAAAATAATTTTAATCTTACTTGAACATTGCTCTTTTTCCAACAATCTAACTAAAACAATCGTAAGTTAATTTAAAGACTGCTCTGTCAGGTTTTTTCTCAGAAGTCAGCTATGAGAAGAAAAAGCTACATTAATATGGATTGGGAGCCTGTTACTCACAATCAGGAAAAAGGTCTACCTTAGAATCATAACTGCTATAATTGCCACCTCATTGTTCCATGGTGGCACAGTGGTTAGAATGCAGTATTGCAGACAAACTCTGCCCACAGCCAGGAGTTCAATCCTGACTGGCTCAAACTTGACTTAGCCTTTCATCCTTCTGAGGTCAGTAAAATGAGGGCCAAGATTGTTGGGGGTAATATGCTGATTCTGTAAACCACTTAGAGAGTGCCGTAAAGCACTATGAAGCGGTATATAAGTCTAAGTGCTATTGTTATTGTTGGAACGGGGTAGCAACAAGCACAGTGGCACTAAAAGAGGTTAATTTCCAGTTCACATGTACCTATGAGGCGATGAGGAAAATGGAGGATTAGTCTGCTGCTATTCTCCAGGGAACATATATATTCTAATTTGATAGGTGTTTCTCCCTCATGAACTGTCATTGTAAATTGAATTATTTTCCTTCAATATCATCCATGCAATAGTGCAAACGAGGTAAAGACATTTTATTTATATATTTGTTGATATGTAATATTGAAATGGCTGCCATCTCAGAAAACATGACTCTGGGTGACATATAATGAAACCATTAAATGTGTTTAAAAACAATCACTAAATACAAAAATTAAAATAATTATTAAAAGACTAGGAGATATTACAAAGAATGAAGCTACTTCATGAGATCACCATTTCCTTGCAATCCCCAGGCGTATTGGCACAAACATTTTTTGAGGGACTTCTGTAAGGTCAGCAGAGATGAGGCCAGTCTCACTTCAGAAGGGCTAATTTTCCACAGGGTAGATGCCATGACAGAAAAAGTCTATTTCATGGGCACTTGCCAGATATAATTCCTGGAAGCAGTGCAGCTTGTATAACAAAGTTGTAATGTGCTGCTTTAAGGACACACACAGGTGTCCACACAGTCCTGGATTCTGTTCCAGCTGAAGCCTCTGGATATTCTTCAAGGGTAGCCCCATGTAAAACACATCATAATGATAATATATTTTTATTTTAAAGCTGAATTTTCCTTTTAAAGCTGAATTTTCTCTGAATGCAACCAGATTTCATTAATAAGACAGACATACTCTAAATTGAAAAATATTAATGGTTGTATCTTGTGAAATGGTTTACAACATTTATGTCTAGATTGGTCCCAACAGTATACTGAAACTTGCAGTAATTGTTTTCTGAAATGTTAGGATCTTCAACTGGAATGGAACATGTTAATACTCACTTAAGCTCCAACCCAAGGTTGTTTCCAAAATTATGTTTTGCCAACATGCATATACTCCAAGAATCTAAAATTCAAGTTCTGACTTACCGCATTCATGTCAATACCATTGGTGTAAGACCAGGCATGTTGAAAATATTCTTCAAGGCGTTGGCGTAGAGGATTGGGGATTTGGTGGAAACGGATGAACTCCTTGACCCTTAACATCTGGGTGTGGTAGCGAGCTGTGCCAGAGTATAAGCGCTGGATGATGGCAGAAACATTGCCAAAAATGCTAGCATACATGAGAGCTGAAACAAGAGGACAATTGTCATTATTGAGGGGTGCAGGACAGAAAGACTGTACCCAGTTGCACAGTGCCTTTGAAAAGCACATGTCAATTATTTCACAAAACATTAACTGAATGAGTCCCACAGTCCAGGTACCAGGCAAAATTTTATTATTGAGATGTCATAAAAGTTGTGTATGTATTTTTTGTCCTTCTACTCCATTATTCTAGAATAAAATGATGCAGAAACCCTCTCTATAGTTGTGTTGACTGCAGTTGGACACAAATTCCCTTTCTGAAACTGAGTGGGCAATTTATCTTACTATTTGTTTATTTATTTACCTGTGTGTGTGTGTGTGTGTGTGTGTGTGAGTGTGTGTGTGTGTTTATTTTCTCTGCCATCCATCTCCCCTGTAAGATGACTTTGGGCAGTTGGAGCATTCACTACAGGTAATCTAGATGGAGCAGTCACTACAGGTAATCTTCCATTAATGATGGGAACTGAAATTGCCATCTCTAAGTGATGCATTCATAAAGCATGATGCTACTGCTTAGTGACAGGAATTCTGACACTTCCACTTCCTGTTGTTAAGTGAATCACTATGGATCATTAAATGACTACAACATCACCATTTGCAACCTCCTGCCAGCTTCCTCAATGTCTTTGCTTGTCAGAAACCAGCAAAGAAGTTTCCTAATGGTGACCATGTGAGTGCAGGGAAGTTGCTATGACTGGAGCACACATGTAAGTAGCCCTCATTCAATGCCATTGCAGGTTGAACAGTTACTGCATGGCCTGACTCTTTTATGATGATTACACCATGAAAACGAAAAGCCAAATGGGAATAACTTCCTTACTGAGTGTAATATTTCTTTGTCTAGCAGGGAAAACTGCTAGGTAATTGGAGGGAGCAGAACTCCCCTTTTGACTGACTCTTTTATCATAGCTGCAGTACTACATAAACACAGCTTTATCATTATAACAATTGACTCAAGACTCTCCTAATTTCCTCAATGTTTTGGGCAACTATGGGGTTCATCCTAAGCTTTATAAAAATGCAGCAGGACATGGCAATGCAGACACATAACCAGGGGTGAAATGCTCCCGGCTTGGACTGGCTCAGCTGAGTAGGTAGCGATGGCGGCAGGCAGTTCGGAGAACCGGTAGCAAAAATCCCTGCCCCCGCCCCCCCATGCCCAGCTGAGCCGTGCGATCATCACAGCCTTCGTTTTACTTTTAAATGACTCTGAGGATCCAAATGGCTCATCCCAGCTGAGTTGCCTGCTAATCAGGCAACACACATACAGGCAACACACACACACACACACACAGTCTCCAGCTTGCTTACTTTAGCTGCTGATCGCGCTGCCCCGTTTCGCGTGCTGCCTGCAAGCTATTACAATCATTG
>JANHZT010005236.1:122455-134689 GCA_032468215.1 Stegonotus admiraltiensis
GTGTGAGGTTCCTGCTTGTTGCAGGGGCCATTTTGGGTCTAGCACAGCTGCTTTTACATTGTGGGTGAGCCTGTTGTGTTGTGTTTTGTAGGTTAAAAGAGGGCAAAGAAGTGGCATTGACTTGGCCATGCCCACCCAGTCATCTTACCACCAAGCCCTGCCCACTAATTAAGCTCCGCCCACAGAACCGGTATATTTAGAAATATTTAGATTTCACCCCTGCACATAACCAATTTAAGGATCTCTTAAGAGGGCCAAATCATCTGACAGGTTGGTTAGGATATAACTCTTCCGTAAAGATAGAGAAGCAAGGGACTGGCATTTTCTTAGACAGAGCATGCTTTAAAAGAAATAGAGAATTAAATACTGTGTATGCACACAGCAGTGCAGATAAAGGGCAGACAACTATAAACACAGTTGTACAGACAGTTTTAATATATTGACAAAGGTCTCTTTGTATACCTTTTGGATGTGTGCATGAGAGACAGATTGAATGGTTTCAAATGGATTTGATATGAATTACAGTATATTAATATGTATGGGAGTTAATTGCATACATCACACTATTTCCTCCCTTGTGACATATAGCCTCTTCCAGCGTCATCCAGCTATTACTGAAGTGATGTAAAGCCCCTCTTATAAATGAACCCCCTGTTTCATTTATATGATTTCTGTCTATGCCAGATCTCATGTTCATATATCAAAAAAATCTCTTCTTTCTACCTACAAGACAGTATAGAAATTACTGGGATCATATGTTCTCCAAAACTTCAGAAACAGCATCAACTGACAGCAATAGAAAGAGACACTATCTCTCTTTTTTTTGTCAGAAATATTCTTGCTCATAAAAGGATATTGGACACTATTTATAAAATGTCTTTGCTTTGGCAAGTAGTCAAGAGTTCAAAGTAGCCAGGGGTTCAATATGGATAATAAGAGGCTTTGAGATTGGTCAAGAAACCAACAAATACTGATTTTGTATTCCATTATGTTGATGAGTGTTAACATATTTTCAACTCTGATATTGCTGGCATTGCTGAAATTTCCAAAAGAAAGTTTAAAAAAATAAACTAAGAACTATCTTTGAGAAGAGGTGAAAAGTCAATCTACAGTACTAAATTTCATTAGCTCCAGGTTTGGCTGAGAAAAGTGGTGCTATTCATGCTTTTATTCTACAGTAGCACAATAAGGGTAGGATTAACAATGTACTCTCTTAAATGGCTTTCATTAGTAGAAGAATCAGTGAAAAGAGACCAAAGAGGCTGCAGTCCAAAACACAAAGAAATGTATCTTGCATTGACTACCCCACCTCAAATTATATTTGAGGACATTGGACACTGGAAGTGAAATGATCAATACTGTGTCATCTATGAAAATGTTTATTTATTTGTTTAATAATTGTTTAATAAATAAAATGTGTTTTAGGATGGATTGCCTGAGTATAATATTCATAGAAATAATGTTGGGATAATATTGGGGATAATTGAAAAGATCTGTAAGGTGGTTGCTGGAAATATTTATTTGTTTGTTTATTTTGTATCCTCCCTAACTCAAGGCAGTGAACATATCCAACACACATTCCTCCTCCTATTTTCCCCATAATAATGGGAAATAAGATGAGTTGGGTTGAGAGTGACTGGCCCAAGGTCACCCAGCTGGCTTTCATGGCTAAGGCAGAACTCAAACTCATGAAAGTTTTAGTATCATTCTCAGACAAGGCAAATAAGATTGAGAAATTGAGTTATTTATTGGAGATACTACATGACAGTTAACATTCTGGGGTCCTTGGTACTCTCTGAGCTTGGGTGAAAATTAAAATTCTCCATGGTAACCTTACTACCTTGATAATGAAGAAAATCCTCAGATATTTTGGTCATTTTGAACATTATGAATAATTCAAATTGTTTATATAGTGCTGTCATGACCTAGTCCCAAAGGTACTTTTTCAGGAGGCAACTTGTTTTTTCTTTGAAGATTTTTCACTTCTCATTCAAGAAGCTTCTTCAGCTTTGACTGGGTGGTGGGGAATAGAAGGATTTATCTGCAGACAGCTGATCATTTGCATTCTTTTAGAGAGTTGTTGAGGCTACTTGGAGGTTTATCTGTGTCTTCACCTGAGCAGTGTAAATGGGTTTGGAGCCTTCTTGGCTGCAGGATATTTTCTGCCCTGTATTGAAGACAGGCACAGGCTGTTGGACCTCAATGACTCTCCAAGTGGCCTCAATAACTCTCTAATGCAAATGACCAGCTGTCTGCGAGAAATATAAATCCTTCTATTCCCCACCATCTAGTCAGAGCTGAAGAAGCTTTTTGGATGAAAAGCGAAACATCTTCAAAGAAAAAACAAGGAAGTCCAGTTGCCTCCTGAAAAAGTACCTTTGGGATAACCTGATGTGGATGACTGAGAATCTCCATAGAGAGTCATGATTTAATAGTTTTGTTCAAATGAGGAAGAGGAGAAAGCATCATAAAAAGCAGAAATTGCCTCATGGTTTTCATGGTTTTCATCTTGCCCCAGAAGTTACTATTCTAGTCTACAAGCTTCCTCAACAAACTTTCATGATCACCCACATTTATGTTTTTATGGATGAATGATAATAGGATGGATCCATGATTTTGGAGGACTTGAAGGATTTCTTGTTGCTGAACTCTGGATATTGGGATTGCTTTGTGATGCCAGTTTTCAGCTAGATGTCTCTTATTATTATAGAAGAAAATGGCTGCCACATCCTACAGTAGATTAAGTATTTTGCTATATCATAGAAGGGACACTTCACTGCATCAAAAATAGTGATCTGAGAACAGGAATGATTAATGTTAGGTAATAATGTCTGGATACATATAAGAGCAGTGACTTTATGTGCAATAGTACAAAATAGTAGAAAAGTCTTTCCTTGTGGAAATCATTTCTTGCCTTTATGAAGTTAAGCATCCAAAAATGAGATTATGACTTTTCTCACAAGTTACCCGTATTTGAAGAAAGGATAAGATTGAGAAACTGGATCTTGCTGGTCCAAATTTGTGAATGTCACAAACTGGCAGACATCCAGGTTATTTATTATGCCTTACAGCAGTAGAAAGACACTATGAGTGCCATGCATGTAATAAATATCCACAGAGCTAAAGAAAACCGAGAAGGGATAATTGGAACTGATAAGGTATCCTGCTCATCATGAATTACAAATATTTGTAGAGATATACTATAGCTTGATGGAAATATGAAAAAGGTGCATTCATGAGCATTGCCAAGCATTGTTTTTCCTGAAGGAATAAAATATATATACTAGTGTGACCATGCATGTCTCAAGATCAAGTAAAACCACTAACATTCAGAAAAGGATGTCCTCTTTTGGTATAAAATAACAGAAGAACTGTTATGTTGGGTTCAGTGTTTGAGTTATGAGCTAAAGGAATAAGCCATCTTTTTAATAATTATTCAGATGGCAATATGAGAGTACAATCTTTTTCCACATAGGTATCTTCCCTTATCCCTTGTGTACTTGAGAGAGAAGTTTTGTTAATTACCTGGATTGGCTAAAGTTTTTTTGTGTTGGAAATTGGGCATACAATACATGCTCTGTCCCAAAGTGGAATATTTGAGATGCTAGCTGTAAGGCTTGAGCTACAATAATTAATTGACCATAGTTATCCTAAGAGTATGACAACTGGTATTGAAGGAATTCTTGCCAGAAGAGGACCAAAATCAAGATCCTTTAGTTATTTATATTAAGCAGCCATATAGATAAAATTGAACGTAACTGTATAGAACTGCATGCTAAGACTGCTAATTGTTGGAAACCACTCTTTAACTATGAAGCCAAGAGTCTTAGCAATGTTCCGGATAGTGGCAAATGTCCTCAAAAGTTGAAAAGATGGTTAGATCCCTAGCAGAACCAAGTAGAATAACTCAAATCAGAGATTGAGATTTGAGACTGAAATCTGAGGACCACATATTATTTTGGTCAAGGCTTCTTATGGTTTTTCTAATCCACAGCACGACTGATGGAGTACTTACATTTCATTTCTTGAATCTCAGGGCAGAAGGAACCTTAAGAAACAAGTGGAAGAGCCACAACCAAGACAAGGGTCAGATCAATGTAATCTGAGTCTAAAGCAGAAATGAAATGCAAGAAAGCATCTCAGACATGAATCTCCCAAATTCTCATGAAAATAAAGGGAAGGAGGGAGAAAACACATTCAGAATAGCAATATTTTGTACTAAAACTTTATAATAAAAGTATTATTAGCTTAGGTGTCTTTAGTTTCCAGGTTTGATTCATCTTGAATGGATGACAGTTACATATTTGCTCAATGTCAGCTCACCAGCTGAACCAGTTTTGGTCGAGATTAGGCAGGAGATACAACTACAGACATGAAGGGGAGGACACATCCACCAGTGATATGATAGACTGAGCCATCCTTCAATGATATAATAATGAAGCATTCAGAATGGAGGCATAATAAATATTTTGAGAAGCTGTTTTGACAGTTGAGCATAAGAAGTGCCTGATATAGAGGCTTGAAATACTAGTTTCTAAAGACAGTTGTGATGTATTATGTGGAAAATGTATGACAATATGTGCAGGGGACTGCACAATTGTTCTCTGCTAGACACAGAGGAAAACAAACACACACACACATTCCTACACAGAGAATGTCTATAATAGGGAGTTTACTCCCACAGTAATTCCAAGGGGAAAGTCTCTAGGTGAAAGTCAAGGGGGAATTCTCAGGTAAACATTAACCTGATCTTGCTAAAAAGTTATAACAACAAAAATAATTACATCATCGTCGTAGTCGTCATCGTCACCATTAAAAACAAATCAAAAATTCAAGAACTCAACATTACCCAAGAAGAAAAATGTTGTTATGAGTGGAAAAGATGAACTGTGATATTTTGTACTACTTCTGTTAAGTGTAGCAGCATATGCAATGGGCAGTGTAGTCCTGTTCTAAGCTTGGCTTTAGAATGTACTGAAAAAAATCATCTGTGTGTGGGAAAATCCACATGCCTGATGCAGAGATCATGAATAAATGTGGATACTAACCTGCATTTGTGTACTAACTATATGAGCCAAACTTTTGCTTTGTGCTCATAATCGCTATATGCTACTGTGTGAATTTTTTCTCACCTCCCTTTGCAGAAGCTGAGAACTGATAACAGCCTAGATGTAGCTGGTTCTTCCTATGCTGATTCTTTCAAGCTATTTATGGTGATTCAGCTATCTGCCCCAGTGGATATCACCAACACTGTATCTCAAAGGAAGAGCAGACTTTGGACTCATGCCAAGAAATCTCAGAAATGTTTGGAAGAAATGTTTAAAGAAAAATGAAATGTTGCTATTGCTGAGAGGGAGATACAGTTAAATTTACAGAGAAGGTTCAGAAGCACTTACCGCCAATTAGCATGACGCAGATGGAAAAAATCTTCTCAGAGTTGGTATTGGGTGAGACATTGCCAAAGCCCACACTGGTAAGACTACTGAATGTGAAGTAGAGGGCAGTCACATATTTATCTTTGATGGAAGGGCCAGACGAGAGGTCACTGTTATTGTAGGGTTTGCCAATCTGGTCACCGAGGTTGTCCAGCCATCCAATCTTATGCTTCATATATGGACGCTCCATATTGCCAATAGCATACCAAATGCAGGCTAGCCAATGGGCAATGAGAGCAAATGTGCACATGAGCAGAAAGAGTACAGCGGCCCCATATTCCGAATAACGGTCCAACTTGCGGGCCACTCTCACTAAGCGTAAGAGTCGTGCAGTCTTTAGAAGCCCTATCAGAGTTGTTGTCTAGAGGGAGGAAAAAGAAAAAGTGTGCAGAAAGCAAAGAACAAACAATGAATTAGTGGCAGGGCTTCTGGATCTTATTTCCATCTTTAATAGGCACATGCTAAATCAACCTAAAATATGCATGAAAATGTCATACTTGCCTTGCAAATGCATTCTTCTTCTTCTTTTTTTTTTTTAAGAAAGAGGAAAAAAGCCTAAAGAGGAAATATTTTCCAGATAGATACTCTCCATAATGTTATTTAAAATACAGTGCATTATCTGTATGCATATTTTACTTTTTTTTTGCATTTTAAGACACATATGTGATTTTATGAGAAGTTACTATTATTCTCTAATAGCAATTCCTTAAGGTCAGAATTTTCTAAGCTTTTTAACTCCAGAAAAATGATATCTGCCCCAAAATAAGCTGTAGATTTCTTTCTAGATGAGAATATTTAAAACATCCAGAAATCCCAACGATGCCTACAAACCGTGTTCATCTTATCCAGAGTCATCTAGGTATTGGTGCACTAACAGTTCTGTAATTGGCATTATATCAATAGCTGGTGTTTGAAAAGCTCAGAACATACCACATAGCTTGATTAGTGCCACTTAGAAAAAAATACATGATTAACGCATCTGTGGTACAAGCTGAAATTGAACTGTTGATAGTAAGGTTCTATAAGCAAAATGATTTCTGGCACATCCTCCTCTAGACATTTTCTTCAACCCTGTAAAAATCCATGACATATTCAATATGTTCACCTGACAACTGACAAATATCACATGCTGTCAAGTATATCCTCAGTGTGTAAGACAATGTATATCTCACCTCATCAGATCCAGAGCGAAAGATGAGTAAATCAAAGGGGATGGCAGCAACCATATCAATGAGAAACCAGCCTTTGAAATAATGGATAGCAATCTTTCCTGGGTGGCTGACTACTTCATCATTCATGTTGACATAAGTAGTGCGGAAGTTAATGACAATGTCAATTATAAACATGATGTCCACAATGAGGTCAATTATATAGAGGGGGTCACATGAATAGCTGCAGTCTGTCTGCTTCTCCTCCTGGTCTTCATTGAGCAAGAAAGCAGCTGAGTAGGGAGTGAAGACAGCTGTATAGATGACCAGCAGTAGGATAAGCCAGTCCCACACTGCTTTGAAGGGGCTGTAGTGCAGAATGGTCCATCGATGGATGCGTGGTGCCTGCAACTTATACTCTGGGAGGACATCTGCTCCCAGTGATAGAACCTATCAGAGGAAAAAACGACAACATGCAGTTTCAGAATAGCTGTATCGAGGACTATATGTATATATATATATAGGTATGTATGTTTTCTGAGGTTTTCGCCGGTGTTTGTATGTAGGTCTTTGGTTGTTCGGGTTTTCTCCCACGTAAAATTGGAAGTATCTTCGCGACGTCGCTATAATAGTCTATTCAAAAATAATATATTTGCATAAAGATACAATTTATATGCTTTGCTTGGCGTTAGGGGAGAATAGAAAATAATAGAAAAATACCTTCATGTCATTTTAATAGTACGAAAGAACCTGAGATTCATAAAAAAGAGTATTTATTGGTTTGGGGATTGTATTACAGTATTCTATTGCTTCATTCTTAAAATCATGGTTCTGAGAGACAGCATTAATTTAAAAATATGAAATGAAATAATAATTAATCGTTTCAGATAAGAAAAGAGGCAGCTTATATAGAACCCCAGAATATCTTAATCAGACTCCCACATGAACAAACAGAAGAAAAGACATTGGGTGGGGCCTGTAGGAAATCAATACTACCAATAATATGGAACAAATCTTTAAAGGCTTTATAAGGTAAGCTAAGAGGAAGAGTGTCTGGAGATTCTCAGTCATCCAGGTCAGGGCTGTCTCAAAGCTGCTTTACCAAAAAGCAACTGGACTTTTTTTAAAAAAAATTTGAGGAAGAAAAACAAAACATTTACTTCTTATCCAAGAAGCTTCATTAGTTGTGATGGGGGAGGGGAAATGGAAGTATAAGTATTGACGGTTGAGACTGGATGGTGGGGGAATGGAAGGATAGGTTCACATTTTGATTCACACTGGAGCACAAAATGGAAGTGATCAGAACTCTACACCACCAGGCTGAAAGTTTGCCTATCAGTAAAAAAGGAAAAGAACAAGAACTAAAACACATCAAGGAATCACTCAGAACTTGTGAAACACATCAAGGAGAACTCAGAACTATCCTAACTGTGCCTTCATCAAATCCAGAAAAAGATCCAGCAGGAGCTCCTCCATTACAGACAAAGAATAGAACAACAAACATAGCAACATTGTCATTTCATATGTGGCAGGAATATCTGAAAAGCTCAGGAGAATTTTCAACCAATACAGCATACATGTACATTTTAAACCCAAGAATACACTAGAAGCTTGTCCACCCCAAGGATAAAACACCAAGACATAAATGGAGTGTAATGTGATATATGCAATACAATACAGTGATACATGTGCCAATCTGTGCATTAGTGAAACAAGACAACCACTTTATAAGCGCACGGCACAACATAGGAGATCAAACCCACCATGACAAGATTCAGCGGTCCATCTGCATTTGAAAGACAAAAGTTACTCTTTTGAAGACAGCAAAATCCACATGTCAACCTGAGGTGAATCTGGCTGAAGCCACCTTCAGTGGGAGGGGGGAAATAGTTAGATGGGGTTTTTTACCCAAAACAATAAAGTTTTCCTGTGGGAACCAAGGACATTCTTACAGGTGGCTGGCCAGAGGAGGATCAAGTAACCAAGCAACCGGCAGCCACCTGGATTGAACAGCATGACCAGTGTCTTGGGGGAAGGGAAACTTTTACTTTTAATTATGTGGAAGCCGTGGGAAATTTCAGAGTCAGCTTTCAGCAGTTGTGCCAATATGAAGTATCTAATAAACTGTTGCTTGAGGAACCTGCCTGTCTCGGAGTTCTGTTTTCTATGGGTGCATTACTTGGAATGCTGACATCAAACTGACTCTCTCCTAATTCCAAATTCTCTGATAAAATCGGAGCTGCTCTCCGGGGTCCTGAGCCCTGGCTGCTCACCCAACCTTTTGAAGGAGCAGTGAAGACTCAGGGAAGATTGCAGCGATGGAAAAATAAGAGGAGGAAATTGTGGGTGCTGCCACCTCCTTCTCCTCCCTGGGGGCTGTGCAGACCCCTGTTGAGAGACAGTGGGTGGCCGAAGCAATGGCCAAGATCACTTTCCGGATGATGACCTGGCCGAAAGTCTGTGCCAAATGGCACAGACACAGGGGATCTCTATCAGGCTGAGGAAGACTTTAGGTGCAGGAGCCCAGTCCAGGGTTTGGTGAGAGATGTGCCAGTGACCTTGATGTAGGAGTCTATGATCACCATCCATGAATGGAGGGCAAATGGACCATCCATGAATGGAGGGCAAAGTTGGACAAGTCCTGGGACTGGAAATATTGGACAGCAGTCCACAGCCAAACCCTGGAGGGCCTGCCAGAGAGGTTTGACAGGTTGGGCTTGAAAACCCTGGAGTAAGCATGCTGGGTTGAGCAAACCTGGGTGATCCTGACCCAGCCAACCTTGACCTTCCCCCACCAGGATCAAGCCTCTATCCCAGCAACTCAAGTGGCTAGCCCTCTGCCAGCTTCATCATCGCAGTCAAGCCCCAGACCACGGTACAGCCCACCAAGGCAACACCGAGTGCAGCCCCATCAGGTAACCCTGTCAGTCCTGGAAGCCGTCTTTTACTTTGGATCTTCTGAGTAGAAGCCGAAGTCCAGATCAAAGCCTTGAAACAAGCAGCCTCCCAAAGAATTAGTGTGGGAATTCTGAAGACTGGCCAGAAACCTGGGGGACTGGCTTGAGCACCTCCTCATTTACCACTTCAAAGAGGCCCTTGACCCAAGACCTCAGAGAAGCTTGCAGCATCAGGGGAGTCATGGAGTGTATACAAGTCTGGTACAACACAGCAGTGACCATGGACCTGGAAATCCCTGCCTCATAGGAAACCAACTGCAGAAAAACCAGCAAAAAGACCCCTAGGCTGCTGAGCCCCGGCAAAGCCACCTGAAGCACTGCAACCCACACTGTCCGGGATGATCAAGTGCTACCGGTGCTGCCAACACGGACACAGAGCATCTGAATGCCTGGCCCCTGCCTGGTTCCTCAAGCCTGGCCCGCCTCTGTACCCTGGGGAAGAAAAACCCCACAGAAGCCACTGGACAAAGGAAAAATATATTAAAATATATTTGGCAAGGGGAAAAAGCAAGAATTAGCTTAAAAATATTGCAGGATTCAAGAAATAGAGGATGCTTTGGACTACCTAATTAGGAATTGTATTATCAGGCAGTGGTATTAACATGGATGAAAGAATGGATTTCATTGAGACATACAAGAATATTGACTTTGGAGGGCCACGACTTCAACTGGGTTGGCATGCCTTCTTGTGGTATGGGAAAAATAAGATACATGGTTACTTTCAAAGACATTACATAGGGAATGCTCTATTGTTATGTTTAAATTAAAAAGAAGAAGAAGAAGAAGTTGGCCTTTTCCCTGAACCAGGTGTGGGCTCACATCAACGACTATTGTCCCGACTATCTCACTGACCAGGCTATGGTGCACGTGTAATCACTTGCCTGGAAGGGGAAGCAGCTGGTGGGTAAACCAGCTCTATGATGAAGATGCATCAGAGTTGGGGAACATTGACATCTTCTTGCAAGAACTGAGGTCCAGATTTGAGAATGAATCCCAGACCCAGGAAGCTGAAGCAGAAATCTGTGACATTAAGCAGAAGGGTCGTCCTGCCAAAGAGTAGGTCAGGGAGTTCAGGAGAAATGTGGGAAAGCTGCGGTGATGGCCTGAGTGACTTCTGGTCCACTTTTTCAAAGATGGACTGGACCCAGGGCTGCTTCACGCATATGTCTGCTGAGGAGTCCAGACCGCATCCATGAGTGGTACCAAATGGCAGTGGCCATGGACCTCAAACTCAGCTGGCACAAGAAGAGTGGACCAGCTGAGAAGAAACCAAAATGCCAGACTGAGAAACACCATCTGGGTCATTGGTCTATCCCATGCCAAGCTGAGGAGCAACCAAGGGGATTCCCCAGGGCAGCCCATCAAATCTCCACTGTGACCAGCAAGGCCACCGAGTGGCCGAATGCCTGGCTCCAGGTCCAGACTTGGGGGGGGAAGGGGAAACTTTTACTTTTAATTAGGTGAAAGCCATGGGAAATTTCAGTGTCTGTTGTGCTAATATGAAGTATCCAATAAACTGTTCTTTGAGGAACCTGCCTGCCTCAGAGTTCTGTTTTCTATGGGTGCATTACTTGGAATGCTGACACCACATTTTGGATAGAGAGGATTCCACTTACCTTCGCTACCTGTTCGGAACTGTGAGCACACATGCGGTGCTTCTGCACATGCACAGAACCTTCTGTGCATGTGCAGAGCATCTGTGATGACATCCGGGTGGGTGGGTGGAGCCTCCTGCCACTGCCATTACCGGTTTGTCCGAACTGGGGCGAATTGGTAGAAACCCACCACTTCTCTAATTCCATACTAAATTGCCAAGTTCAGTTGTGGTAGCAAACAGGAAATAATGAAAGCTTATTCAAAACTAAAAAGTTTAAAAATTATCCCCAGAGTATTTGACTATTTAAAATAAAGCCGTTTTAAGCATCTTCAGTTTGAAAACAGGTCTAACCTGAAATACCATATACTCCTAAAAATCTCTATTTCAATATACTACATTTGGAACAACAATAAGAGGGAATGCAAACTCCTTACATTTGATACTGCCTCATTTACCTTCTCTCTCTCTCTCTCCATTTCTCCCTCTCCTTTATTTATGTAGGATTAGTGAATTTGTGAAATATCTTTATTTTTTGTCATTTATTTTTACTAGCTGATTTATAAACTCTCTTGCCTCAAAACACACTGAAAATGCCTAAACTTTTAAATAAAGGGTGAAAGGAATACAGATCTTTATTATCACATGCTTTTTCTTACTGAGGCAAATATTCACTGATAAATCTCTTCCGTGAATTTATCTAATAGCCAATAGCAATCTATATAATATGATGATTTAGAAAGTGTTTTGAGATAGGAATTTGAAAAAAAATGGCACTATAGCAGTATTTAATAGGCTTGTCAGTGACAATACTGTCATCTGCTTTGTACTTTGGAGGAGGGTCACGGTATTAATATATGAATACAAGAGGGTGATCTGCTTGCAGGGTATTAATCCAGAAGAAAAGAAAGTGATCTATCCTTTGTAGATTCTATCTGGCCAATCCTCAGAGTAGTTGTTCAAGGCAAAAAGTGGATGTAGCAATGTTACTGAGACAGTTATAATGGTTTTGTAAGCAGTTAACACCCACCCCTCTCCTAGGAAAATGAGATATTTTAGGAAATATTAAAAGGGCAGAATATTTCCCCTAAAAGGGAGGC
>JANHZT010005236.1:192697-204045 GCA_032468215.1 Stegonotus admiraltiensis
TCTCTCTCTCTCTCTCTCTCTCTCACCTTCCTTCCTTCCTTCCTTCCTTCCTTCCTTCCTTCCTTTTTTTCTTTCTTCACTCTGAATCAGGCATCTAATATTTTATGGGTTCTGCTTTGAAACCTTTCCCCCACATGTGTGAATTCTGGTCGTGATAACACAGTGCTGCGGGAAAGGCACTGTAGCCTGTCCCTGTTGTGCTGTGAGTCATTCTCTTCTTTATGATCACTTCACACATTCCAGAGTTGAGCACTGGCACTGAAAAGAGTCCCATAACTTAACTCTGATGTTCTCTAAGTTAAGAAGTAGACAGTTCCCAGAATATATAAGGCTTTCAAATCTCTCTATTTTGGAAAGCCTGTGATTGCAATCCTTGCAATTTTCCCAAGGGAAATACATTTTTTTCAGATATGATCAGAACAGATTGTAACTGAAGGGAACTAATTTGGACTAGGCACATTATCAAGATTTAGCTAGCTTTCTCAAAAAACATTTAATCAAAAAAGCCAGGCTCACTATATCCAAAAGAAGTAATTATTGTTAAATATGATTAGAATTAAAATATTTACAGCAGATTGGCACGATTTTCAGACTGAAAGTGTTCTTTCAAATTTGGAAAGACCTGGGATACCATTCACAAGGACTGATGTGGCAGCAATTTGTGCATTTCTGGTCCCAAGTATATTTGCAGAAGGAGCAGCTTTCTTCTTCCCCTGATTGTCACCAAATATATACCGAAACAGGAGTCAATGCATAGGGGAATCTTTGGCAAAAGAAGGAAAGTCTCCCTTATTCAAGGTCTTGCTCTAAAAATTACTGTAAAATGCCAATAGAAGTTCAGGAGCATGTTTCCAGTAGTGGCACAATTATTTGGCAATACCTAGATGGGCTTGTTTGGCTTAGAAGCGAAGTAGGAGCAGTTCAAAGGAAGAGTTAATCTTTGAATAGGGAGAGGATACAAAAAGCTGTAGGATAGGGCAGGAAATTAAAAGGAATCCCTTAAGAAGACTTCAATAAATAATTTTATATTTTATATTGAATAATTTTTTTAATTTACAATTCTATATTGTTGCAAAGAAAACTGCAAAAATATGTCCATGACATCAATGGTGACTGAGTGCAACTTGATTTTACTTTTTAAAATGATTAAGTACCATATTTTTTGGAGTATAAGACGCTCTGGAGTATATTCATTGTTGTTAGTTGTGAAGTCGTGTCTGACTCATCACAACCCCATCAACAATGTTCCTCCAACCTTCCTGTCCTCTACCATCCTCTGGAATCCATTTAAGTTCACGCCTACTGCTTCAGTGATTCCATCCAGCCACCTCGTTCTCTGCCGTCCCCGTCTTCTTTTGCCCTCAATCATTCCCAGCATTAGGCTCTTCTCCGGTGAGTCCTTCTTTCTCATTAGGTGGCCAAAGTATTTGGGTTTCATCTTCTGGACCTGGCCTTCTAAAGAGCAGTCAGGGTTGATCTCCTCTAGGACTGACAGGTTTGATCACCTTGCAGTCCAAGGGACTCGCAGGAGTCTTCTCCAGTACCACCTCCGGAGTATAAGACACACCTTATTTTGGGGGGAGGAAAATAAGAAAAAAAATCTATTCAAGAGGCTTTCTGTTTGGGAGGCTGTGTTTTCAGCCTCCAAAAGCTCCAAAAACTCCGTTTGCAAAGGAGCTTCTCTTTGGAAAGGCAACCTCTCAAATGGACCTTTTGGAGGCTGAGAGGCTCTCTGTTTGGGAGGCTGCATTTGCAGCCTCCTAAAGCTACAAAAGGGTGGGGGCCAGTGGGGCTACATTTGATGTAAAAGACGCACCCAAATTTTCACCCTCTTTTAGGGGGGGCAAGTGCGTCTTATATTTCAAAAAATACAGTAGTACCAATATTTTGATATTTTGGACATTGATCACTTATGTGGCAGATCCAACATGTTTTTAATTGAATTCTTAGAAATTCTTGATCATCTTTGCAAAGTTTACATTGAGCTTAAGAAGAATCTTATTCTTAAGAATCTTAAGAATCTTACATTGATTTTAATAAGAGATTGGACAGTCACTTGTATAGGTTCTCCTGCTTGAGCAAGGGCCTGGACTAGAAAGGTCCCTTCCAGCTCTGTTCTATTCTATCAGAAATCTAAATGCTGTATTTTTTAATATATCTTATTAGTTAATTTAATTAATACACTGATATGATCACCCATCCATTTTTTTATACTTAGGGGCGGCTCAGAGCAACAAGAATAAAAGCATGTAAGAAACCAATTTAATATATCCAAAAAATAGCCCATCATTTTCATTTATTTAAATTTTTTTATCCCATCTTTATTATTTTTTATAAATAACTGAGGATGGCAAACATTCCTAACACTCCTTTTTACTCCTGTTTTGCCTATAACAACAACTCTGTGAAGTGAGTTGGGCTAAGAGAAACCGGCTGGGTGCCCAAAGTCACCCAGCCGGTTTCATGCTAAAATGAAACTAGAACTCCCGGTCTCTAGGTTTCTAGCCTGGTGCCTTAACCACTAGATCACTAGATACTTGAAAACATGAATTAAATAAGTGAGGAGAGAAAGATTCTGTTAATAAGAAAATTAATATATTTGAATTTCCATGAAATTCTAGCTGTACTTCCCATTGCTGAATGGATTCTTAATCTCCACAGAAAGGATTTATGGATGATAGATAGGATTTAATAAAAATGTGTTTTTCTGCATTACAGTTGTTTTTTCAATAAGCCTATTTTAAAAATAACTGGGTGCAAATGTTGAAGAAGAGGCAGCTAGAAGTGTCACTGTATTGGCCCAGCATAGCATCCAGAAATGCACCTCCTCAATGTCTGCAGGAACACCCCTGCTGTTCTCATAGAGGCAGCCGTGCTTTCTGAACACACTATTTTGAGTGCCATTACCTTTTTCCGGAGCAATTGCAATATGTTATTCCTCTGCCATTATGCGGCTGTAGAGAAACTAGCTAGGCTAACTCCACATTATCCTGGCAAAGGCACCAGAAGAGGATTAGATTGCTTTCCAATATTTCAGTGAATTAGAGCTTAAAGTGGAATGGATGAGTAGGAAAGTGGATGGCTTTGTGTGGAGAGATTGGCAGCAGGAATGGCATGTTATATAAAGATTCTGCCACTACGAAGTGCTTGATGCCTATACATTTATTCAAGGAAAACAAATATCTATAGCATGCTTTCTGTTTAAAAGAGGCCAGAACAACTCTATTGGGGATGAACTAAACTTACTTTCTTTCTTTCTTTCTTTCTTTCTTTCTTTCTTTCTTTCTTTCTTTCTTTCTTTCTTTCTTTTCCCCTCTACTTTTCCAATGCCATTTTTTCATTCCCTTATCTACCTCCTTAATGCCTTCTTAATTCATTCCTTAATCCTCTGTGGAAGCTTTATAGTCATCAAATCAAAACCACTCCTAATTTTCAAAGAATCCCTTTGATTTGGTAGATCTAAAGTGATATTAGACCACTCATACCTTGCCATTTTTCAGTCCCTCCTCTATCCACAGAAATGGCTTTTCCATCTAAAGCTGCCTGGCTTCTGCAAGGCACATGAAACAATTTTTCAAGGAGTTGAAACTTGCTGAAGTAATTAGTCTGTGTTTCAAATAGTATGTGGATAGTCCCTTGGTCAAAACCCCGTAACCCATTATGTTTAGGAATTCCCAAAGTTTTGTTATCATCAGACCATGAAACAGAAATTATTCAGTATCCTTCAGGCTGGGTGAAAATAATACCTCCTCAAAGAAGCCATTCACTACTTGTCATCCAGAGTTATGGAATTCCAAAGTAGCGTTAAAAAATTCTAAATTTGAGACCTTATCCATCCATTTCTCCATTTGGATAAGATCTCAGTGGTCCACTTGAGACCTTATCTCCAGATGTGATTCCATCTGGGACAAAGAGCAATTTTGATGATAGACAACATTGTCTGCAGGAGTGTCCCTGAAAGCTGTTTGAAAACTTCAATTAATACAAGACACATATGTTAGATTACTAACTGAGACTGATTATTAGGAACATCTCAGGGTGCTCTAACACTTTTCTTTAAAGCATTATACTTATGACCCACCTACATTTGCTTTTAAATCACACAAGACTGAGTTGGAGATATTCAGGGTTAAATGGGTATGGATTGGGAAGAAATCCTCATTTTACCTTGCAAGATTTTATCTGTTAATTTTCTCTCAAAGTAGGCTTGCTTAATCTCTATTAGGAAACATTTGTTTTCTTCTCTGTTCTATTACAGACTTTTTTTTGTTACAAGTACTTCTACTACTGAGTAAAGTAAAATAAGTCGCCAACTTGTAGAGCATCCTCAATGCTGTCTCAGTGCAAAGATATTTCCATGATGCAGTTCCATGACTTCAGATGTGACATAAAATAATTGAGTCTAATCAACTAAAAGGGATGCTAGTAAAAAAATAAAATGGATACAAATTTCCAGATGAAATTTTAAAAAAATCTTAATGTATGATATTGTTCTAAATTCAGCCCCCAATGCAAATGGATAAAAGTACAGAGGTCTTGCTGAAATACACATCAATATTAGTCAACAAAAGCCAGTTACCTTTATGTAATGGGTTAAATAACACTGTCTTGGGTTCCTTAGAAAAAGGATGAAAATTCAAAGAAGGAATCTGGCTTTTTTGTTTAAATTTGCAAGTATTTTTACTCTATTAAGGTTTACATAATTACATATCAAACGGAAATTTCTGTATAGTGAAAGAGACAGCTTGTTTAAAAACTATTCTAAAACAAGTATAAGATAGATTGCATAATGTCCCTGAGCAAGCCACACTGATTTGAAATATGCTTAGCTTTTTTATTCATGCTTTTTCAGTAGAAAAATGGAACAAGCTATTTAAGTTAAAATATATTATAAATACGGTCACACAAAGTAATGATTCGCTTGAACTTGATTCCTGGTAATTACATATTTCCTTTGGCAGCAGTACACTGCCTGGGGTTTCCTGGTGAGGTCCCATCCAGGCATTAATCATGTCCATTCCTTTTGGCTTTTGCAGTTCAACTAACATTGGTCCATGGGTAATGCTCCAGACATAATGAAAACAAATGCACAATTGATCTAATTTGTGCTGAAGCTACTTATTCTATCAGTATGATTGTTATTAGTGTCACTGTAGTTTAAGTACCTATATGTTCATCTAAAGCAACAACTATTGCCTTTTATCAGATAGCCAACTATTTTGTCCTAGAATGGGTGCAGAAATTATTTCTATGCCAATTGGAGATGCGATGAATAGAAATATTATTTAAATACAGTGTGCATATAAAATTGACAGGATAATTCTGCAGTTTGTTAGGTTTGCAATATTGCTGTGAATTAACTTTATGTTGTTCTCATTTTAAAGCTACAAAGCTGAGAATGAAATAGTGGCTTGCCTGACACTGCTCACTGAGAAGTTGTATGTTTGGCTCCTCTCTTAGATCCAGTTATGTCAATGTAGACTTTTTTGGAATTTGGATTATTTTATTCTGTAGGTACACTTGTGGACAATGCTGCAAGAGTGAAGTGTACTAACATTTACAGACTATGCCACTTTTGCTGCTTGCAAGACTGTATCCTATAACTTTTAGCAAAGCAGCATTTATATACTTATTAAATGTGACTAGATATGATCTAGAATATTAAAGTATTTTTGTGTGTGCATACAAAAAATCATTTTTACTAAAAATGCATGGAACTGGACAAACTGATTTCTTTTAACCATGGGAACACATGATGTAAACAGAATGCTCAGGTAGTTGATGTTTTATGGTGTTGTAAGGCTTTAACATATTTATGCTACAATCTTATACATAATTACTGGAAATAACTTCAGTTATGCTTACCACTTAATAAACAAATATAGACTGCACTGTTTACCAAAATACATCATACAGACAGAACAACAGTATTTTTTAATAAGGAAAACATGGTATTTTGAATGGTATCAAGTGAATTTCTGCTCTGTAAATAATATTCATTTCACAAATTCCCCGTGAACAAGTGATATAAAAAAGTGCTATTTTAATGAAAGTTATATTTTGTTGATAAATTCAAAGATTGATAAGTCTGGTGATTGTTCTCTTAATATTAGTAAGATTAATTTCAGATTTTTACATATCAACGCACACACAGTTTTAAAATTTGCTGGACATAGATATGACTTTAGTAATACTGAAGGGAATAAACTACTTAACATTCACAAAGTTTCAAGAACTAATTGAGCAACACTCTTAATATATCCCATCACTAAGCTTTCCATTTCCAGACGCACACTTCACAACAGTGCTGACAGGCAAAAAATAGAGCATTTACAGTGCTAGTTCTGACCTTCAAGTAGAACAAACACAGAGAATGAAAGTCAAGAGAGATGTTCTACTTACTTTGTCCTTCAAATTTCCTGATGATTGTATCCAAATAGGTGTTCTGAGGGGCCACATGCCCCCTCCTGACAGGCATTTTCAATTTTTTGTTCACCCAATGGGAATGAGAAATGCTGCTTTCTTTAGTAAGATGCTCTGGTTTTGAATAGAAGGGTAGAAGAAGCTTGAGCTTTGCTCTGAGAAATCAAGGGGTAGTTAGCTAAGAGGCCATTGCCTCTTGTACTCTCCTGCTTGGTAGCTGTGAAGAGAGCAGAGACTCCCCCCTTGTACCCATATCCCTCCCTTAATTTTCTTTAGCTCCTGACCAATACAATCTCACCACCAAGGGCAGGAGGGGGAGAGTTGAAAGAAACACCAGAGGAAAAGGGGTGGGTAATTTCCTTTTTCCTTTTTTCTTTTTTTCTTTTTTTCTTTTTTTTCTTTTTTTCTTTTTTTTTAATGATGATGCTTAGTCATCAGTGTCCCATTCCATATGTGGCTGTCTCAAAGACTTGTCAGCAGCAACAGCTGTTAATCTGACAATAACCAGCAGCCACCTCCCTTCTCTCTTTTTGGGATCCTAAATAGACGTGGAACCAAAAAAACTCACGGGAAGAGAAATGTCTCTCTGGTCTATAATTCAACGCGGAAGAAGCTGAAGAAAGGATTGGGGCTTGTAAGGAGAGATGCACGCCTTTGGGAGGGGTCTCCTTGTCGCTCCCCCTTTCTGTTCCTTTAACGTTCGGATGGCAAGAATATGTTTGGAGTCGATGAAAGCAGGAGCTGTTCCTAGGCTGTGGTGCTGAAGAGCCCTCTCTGGACAGAATACCACCTGGGTTGCTGACCGCTAATACGGGGGCGGAAGGAGAAAAAGAATGAATGGGAGGAGGGGGCAGTGAAAAGAGGAGAACCAAGAAAGCACATTTACAAGGTTTTGTAGACATTGGTTTATTCTGGACTATACTTACAAACCGGGCTTCCTGGCATTTTGCCATACAGCCACTTGTTTGCTACTGGGAAAGAAGGTGGAACAAACAAAAGATTCCAATCACGCGAGAGATAGAGAGCTGATCAGCACTTCTTCACAGTTAACTTACCACCTTATAGAAGAACAAACTAAGTGGAAGAAAGCTATTGTAATAATGCTGCCATTGGCTTTAGGGCTTATTCCAATATTTTGTTTGACATATTTGTTAGAAAACCACGATAATGGGAACCAGGTTTCCATGCAGATGATCATAAGGATCATAAAACAGTTTTATATACATAAAAAAGGGATAAGATTAAAATGTTTCCTATGGATCCTAATTGTAATAATTGTGTGTCACTATCCTTTCTTCTAAAAATGAACATTGTTTAATAGTGGTGGAAATTTGTCCGTTATAAAAAGTATATTACAAACTAAAAGAAAAATAATGTGAATTATATCTTTATGGGTATGGAGCATGATGTCATCCAGATGAATTGGACTAGAACCTCACAATCCCTAGTTGTTCACATGCTGGCTGGGGTTTATGAATCCAAAATTTTTGGAAGGCATCAAGTTGTGTAGTCTATTCCAAGCACAAATTGCCACAGTTATTTATATGTCATAATCAGGCCAATTTATATTACTTCAGCACTAAACCTGCTCCTAAAAAGTATCTGGAAACTTCAGCTAAAGCAAAATGTCAGGTTATTGGCTGGAGCTTTGCAATATAACAGTAAAATCCAATAACCAAGTTTATTCAACCAATAAACATGTTTATTAAATCACCTTGGCTGCCTATTTGACTCTAGGCTTGAGTTTTAGAGGTAACGCCTTTTATACTTCTAAAAAGTTGAGACCTAACCACTTTATGGACCATTCTCTTTCCATATACAAGAAAGCATTGAGTGGAGTATAAATATATTTTTCCTGGGATTGTGATTTATCTTGGGCACTCCTGTTAAATGCTTGGAGATGTACTTCAGAATCTTTTGTAGATCCCATCTTGTGAAAAATATTGAAATATTGAGCTGTCCGTTGCCTCAGATCTGAGATTGACAAACTTTACTAATATCATCCCATGTAATTCATCCCTGTAATTACAGGGATGTCTCTGACTCTTGGAATAGCCATTTACCAGGGGATAGAAGAAACTTTCAAAATGATTTTTAAGAGGGAGGAATTTTAGCAGCAGTTCAATCAGAATAGAACTGGGAGGGACCTTGGAGGACTTCTGGTCCAACCCCTGCTCAAGCAGGAGACCCTATACAATTTCAGACATGTGACTATCCAGTTTCTTCTTAAAAACCTCCAGTGATGAAGCACCTACAACTTCTGAAGGCAACCTGTTCCACTGGTTAATTATTCTCACTGTTAGGAAGTTTCTGCTTATTCCAGGTTGCTTCTCTCCTTGATTAGTTTCCATCCATTGTTTCTTGTCCTGCTCTTTGGTTCTTTTCTTCTCAGCTTCACCAAAGTGCAGCATTGAAGAATGGACATTTTATGTCTGTGCTTGTGTTTGTTCTGTGTAGTTTTTCAGGCATTACATTGGCCAATTTTTTGTTTGCTTGTCCTTTCTTGTCTTTAGCTTAGCCTTGGCAAGTGTATGGACAGGTTCCTGTGGTTTTCTTGGCAAGATTTCAGAAGTAGTTTATTTATTAGTTTATTTATTAGTTCGATTTTTATATGCCGCCCTTCTCCAGAGACTTAGGGTGGCTTACAATGCATTAAGCAATAACCTTCATACTTTTGTAGGGCTTAGTAGGGCTTTTTTTTTTGGCTCCCCCTAAGCGGTGTTCTATTTTATGCAAAGTAAGCTTATTGCCCCCACAAACCGGGTCCTCATTTTACCTACCTTGGAAGGATGAGTCAACCTTGAGCCTGGTGAGAATTGAACTCACAGTAATTGCAGTAATTACAGCAGCTGGCAGCTAAGTGCTACTTTAACAGCAGTTTAGCCTGCTGCACTACCAAGGCTCAGAGTTTGGCAGTAACTCTGTCCTAGAATTCAGAAAAAGGGACCAGCCCAGTCTTAGCTGGCTGGCTTTGTGACTAAGGTGGTAGAAACCTTAGTCTTCTGGTTTCTAGTCTGATGCCTTCACCAATACACCATACTGGCCCTCAAGAACTTGTTGGACCTGAAGATTGTGAGCATGGTCACCTGCTCTTTAGATCCATGACCCTCCTGATTTAGGGAAGATGCTAACTTCAAAGGACCTTAGAGAAAGTGGATTATCTGGACTGCTTTCCAGTCAGGATTCAGACGTGGGTGTGGGACAAAAATGGCATTGCTCATGCTTATGGATAATTTCTAGTGTGGTCAGATGCTCTATTTATCCTCTCAGCAGCTTTCAATACCATCAACCATGAATTGAACTGGCTTAGAGAGCTGGGGACAGGTGGCATGCTGTTTTGCTGGTTCACTTCCTCCTTTCTGTGCTAATTCAAGTTAGTGATGATTGGGAAGGAGAGTCCGACCCCTAATCCCTACTATATGGGGTGGCACAGGGTTTTGTACTTGCTCCTTTACTTTATAACATCTACTTGCAGTCACTGGTGAAATCACCTGTCATTATGGGGTGAGGCGCCATCCATGTGCAGATGGTACCCAACTGCGTATCAACCTGGCAAATGAAGTAATGGCTGTCTTACTCTGGTGCCTGGAAGCTGGGAAGGTCTAAATGGAAAACAACAGTCTTGAGCTGAATCCTGGCAAGCTAATTGGCTTTGGGTTTTTGGCCTTCTGAGTCCAGGACTATGCCAACTTTGCAGCTGGATGGGATTGCACTTCCTCAGACAGATTCAGTTTGCACCTGTGTCTAGACTCAAGACTCCTGCTCAATGAACAGGTGGCAGTCTTTGCACAACTTTGGGTGTGTGGCATTTGTGCCTGTTCCTAGGTTGTCCTAGGGCAGGCCCTCTTACAATCATTTATGTCCTAGTTAGATTCAACTGGTACAGAATGCAGCAATGCAAACAGTTATGTGTGCTCCTAGAACAGCACACGTTACACCTGTACTCTGCTGGCTGCATGGTTGCCACTCAATTTCCAGGTCCAATTCAAGGTGCTGGTTTTAACCTCTGGTCATGTGCAGAGTGCTTTCATGATGTTTCTGGTCATGTGCAAAGTGCTTTCTGCCCAAACCTGGGTGGGTGATTTCATGTGTTTCTGGTCATGTGCTGAGTGTGTTTGGATGGAGAGTCACATCAATGTTCCTCCCAAAGCTGACAGTGATGCCATGAAAAAAGTAATGCTGAGAATAGTTGGTTTTTTTCCAGTTTGGACACCAAACTTTCCTGTCCCTGCAGCCCCATTTCCATAGTGCATCAGGCCTGCAACTAAATGCAGCTGCAAACTTTGCAATCTGCTTGATGGGCAAGGATTTGAATGCAACTCAAAACAAGCCATTTTAGTTTTTTAAAAAGCTGACATCCCACCCCATTGCTTCTCAAAGCTGCCCTTTTTTCTGAGCAAGACATTCTCAAACATTAAGCAATGTGGCTTTAAAATAAAACTTGCAGGGCTTCCCATTTTGACATCCCCCCCACCCCCGACAGCCTGTTCACTTGCCTGCCCATCCAGTACTCCATCCAGCACCCACAGCAAGGCGTTCCCACAGTGAATTTATAGTGTTAAGATGTCCTGCAAAGAGATGGCAGTGAGTTGGCAGCGAGGACTTAGTGTTGCGAGGAGACTGCCCTCAACTGGCCATGATGAGCTAGTGTTATCAAGTCCTCCCATTCCATCACCATGGATATCACATGATTGTGAATTAAAAGAACTAGTAACCTTAGGCAGCCAAGCTACTCTGTAATAACTCTGTAGACTCGGCTCTCAATGTACAAATGCAATAACTAACTAAATAACTAAATAAACAAATAAATAAACAAATAAATTCTTATATTTGTATTTGCTGTTTTCATATTTTTATTTATTATTGTATACTGCCAAGAGTTGCCTTAGTGAGAAGGATGGCTATATAAATTAAGAAGGAAGGAA
>JANHZT010005236.1:204145-218146 GCA_032468215.1 Stegonotus admiraltiensis
CACCCACCCCACCTTACCATACCTATCTTCTCATCTTATCTGTAGGCCAGTGGATGGCAGGGAAGTAAAGGCTCACTGCCATAATTATTGAACTAAACTCTGTTCCATTTTATCCCTATGCTGTTTAATTTCTGAAAAATATTTTGGTTCAATTCACTTGGGATTGGAATTGTTGTTGGAAATCTGACTTCGATTGCACTGACTCTTCAGCACCTCACACTGTATTGACCACAAGAGGCAGTGCAGTAGAGATGAAGAGTTAGAATTTCCTCCTTCTTCCTTCTTCACCTTTCAATCTGCTTGCACTTTGCCTCTGTGACTGTTAACCTCTGGTGTTTCCTTCCTGCTTTTGCCTTCCTAGCATATTTGCTCTGTTGTTCAAGTAAAGTTCCTCCTCTGCAGGGATGTACTCAAATGTCTTTCTTCCCAGTTATTATTATGTTGGTGGTATGCAGCTCTGAGTTTTCCTACTGAATCAGTCAATCTGTGCAGATGTGTGCATCTAATAATGGATCATACAAGGGACTAATCGGGGCTGAATCCCTCAATAAAAAGAGGGTCTTTGGGTTAGTTTCTAGGCCCAGGAACTGGATAAACAAGTATGCAGCTTGAATATGCTTTTGGCAAAAGGTGTTTTTTTTTGTTTTTTTTACTGTGATACCCTCCTTAATGGTAAGGCAACTTTTCATCTTGATTACAACTCTGTCTATTATGCGAGGTGACATGATATGCATAAAATACAGAATTCTGCACTTGTATATTATAAGGAATACCATATACAGTATATTACATTGATTTTTGAAAGAACTACCCTAGCTGTCAATAAATTTTTTGCCTGACTTCAAGGTGCTGCTACGTAAATTCTAATTCACCCTGCTCTTCACTACCGTAAGGCTGTAGATTTTGGAAAGAAACGGGAGAGGCTCTTTTATTTTGGCTGACAGGTTAAAAAATGTTCTCCTCTTGGACATTCTGCTTTATTTTAGTGATAGATTCAGAGCCTGCCATTTATACCAATGTTTGTAATTTACAGAATGAAGCCTGTTTTGTTTTGTTTATTAATGTTCTAATATTGATCCTTATAGAGATTATTATGCTAAATTACTCATTTTCCTAGTTATATCTATCAGATGCATTGGTATAGTCAAAAGCTATAAGATGGTTATTTTAATAAGGTGGCATATATTTGGAAGAGTGATTTCCTTTCCTCAAAGACTTGTTTTGTAATCCATCCATGATTTCTTCCTTGTTTTTTCACAAAGAAATGAAAGAGACAGTGAATATACAGAGACTGATACATTTTAATTGTCATTCATGCACCAAAACAGTCTTTTAAAAACTTTCCGGCATGATCACATAAAACATCTGTTCAGCTTCTGAAGAAATCTGACACAGCTCTTGTTAGATAATATATTCTCTGCCTGAGTTACAGTAAGCCTGATGGAATTTACCAGCTCTTCAAATGAATATATGAAGAAAGGCATTGGGTCAACAGTGATTTAAATAGTACAGCTATACCCATTACCCCAACTTGATCATAGTGTTTCCTTTTTTTCTACTTCTTTTCCCCTTGTTCAAAAATTCAGGTATTATTTATAATAAATAAATGTTTTTGTTTTGGCTTTGCATAATCAAAAGGTTTGTTGAATTTATTAGAAGTCAAGTACTTTTGTTGGCACATTTGCCCTGTTTGTACAAAGGTGCCTCTCATGGGAGTGTTCTCAGTTGGGTGAGTGAACACAATGCATAGCTATTCACATTCCAATTATTCCTTGCAAATAGGATACGCACATACTCTCCCCAGCCATATATCTGCATATTAGCGATAGAACATGTATGTAATGCAACATACTCACATTCTCTCTAGAAACACTCAAACCTATCTTACATATACATACACACTCACAGAAGCAATATTAGTTTCTATTCTAAATGCAGATATATCTGGTCTCTCTCATTCAGCCACACATATATACATACAAAACTCTTTTTCACACCCATTTGGAGGCATAGTAGAAAACAGGTTAAACACATTCAATTCATTTCAATTCCATTTCTGAACTAGACCTGAAGGATTTCCTTCTTTTAAGGAAGTATTTGACACCCAAGACTATTGTGGTAATAAGAAGCAAAAGCCCAACTGCAAGCAAAATCCACTGTCCTGCTTCTATTTCACTGCTGCTCAGTGACATCCCAAGGAAACTGACTTCTGAATCACCTAAGTAAGAACCTAGAAAAAAAACATAATGAATGGATTTAAGTAAGCTCATCCTAGAAGGCATAGCATCAAACTAAGCTGCATTAAAAAAATAAAAAAGCTAAGCAGGGTAGAAATGAGCAGAAGCATGGTAGGGGGAAGAAGGAAAAGGAGGGCATTAACTTTGTTCCCACTGTAGTCTTGCTATTTCACTATCCACAATCAGCAGAAAGCTTAAAGGTTCTATGTGCAAACTTCTCGCTCCAGTCCTCATTTCTGGAAAATACCAATGTTGAAACTTTTAAATACCTGCATAAGCCTGCCAGGTGTATTCAGGCCAACCCAGAGTTTCATTATTTTCCCTGTTCTTTTCAATGAGCCACCTTGTCAGTGGTTCGAAATAGGTCAGCAAAGCTTCAGCGGACATGTTGGGTTGCCCTGTAATATTTTGCATGACTTCAGGCCATGGCCTGCTGAAGCCCAGCTTCATGGCATCCCTGCAAAAAGAAATTGTTTATAGAAGATGTACATGTGTGCTCCTCCCTCCATCAGGAAACATTATGTCATTTTGCTAAATGACGCTGAAGGCCCATCTATATAGAATTCTGTATTTTACAGAAGCCGGCCAGATCCCTATTAGCAATCTAAAAAGCCCTTTGCGTATCATTCTTTATTTTATAAATCTACATAATAGATTTTCACCTAGTAGTAGAATTTTTCTCTTTCTTAGTTTATGAAGATGCCAGTTTCTTAGTGGGAGCATTTTTGCCTTGCATAGTCCCGTCCCAACCCAACCCAACTGCTGCCTTGCTATATCTCAGCATTTTTGTTACAATCTGTTTTTGCTTATGTATCTGACATCCCACCTAAGGATACTTTTTTGTTATTAGACTAGTCTCTTCATTGCTGACTACTGAAATGGCACAAATACAGAATATATAATTTGTTGGTATTATTTGAGTTGGGAGTTATTTCAGTTGGGTATCAGCTGAAGTTTTGGGAAAGAAGCCGAATTAAATGGTTTTTCAGTCCCTTGCGTGAACTAGTTCATATTTTGAACTCTCTGCAACAATGGACATTTGTTTCGTTGTGTGATGGCAATAATTCAATGTATATCTTGTCAGTTGAAATATCACACTGTATCAGACAATAAAACATTTTTATTTGACAAATAATGGTCTTAAGCTTGATGATTTAAAACATCAGAATGAAATCCAAGTAAATTGGAAGACCAAATTAGCCACCAGTAAATGGCCAAGACCTTTGTCGATAACTTCAAAATTTAAAATGATAGTTTTGTTTCAATTTGATTAGTATCAGTTCCCCAGTCTTTGGAGCTACCTGTAATTAACCAAGACTTGCTAATTTAGTTTAGAATGAGGCAGAAAATTCCCTCAATATCATTCAATAGCAGTTCAAGATAATTAAATGCCTAATAATTTTTTTTAATATTTAAACTATTCAGTCACCTGCCTTGCTGAGCCAACTTTACCAGTCTCTTTATAAGGATGATGTTCAGGGTTTAGCAAAAAATGTTTTGAAAAATTACATTTTAAAGCTAATTTGTACGCATTTTTAAACCATTATAGAATCCAAAATTGTTTGAAATTCTGCAGTGCAGTTGCCAAGAACAATTTATCATGTACTAAGGGAAAGCTAGTACAAACCTTAATATTTATGAAAATAATATGCAAAATGCATTGCATTAAAGAAATACGGAAACTATAAGCTTAAAAATACATATGTTTAGAGAAATAAATTTTAGCGCGTAATTTTAAAAAGTCTCATTCGACGAATCTAACGTATTTGCAAAAAACCTGAGAAAATGTAAAATTTACACACCTCAGGGCAGCATACTCACCCTAAGATTTTCCCAGCTTCTTTAGACTGGTAAATGTCACATTTGTATAAAGGTCCAGTATGGCCAGCAGCTTTGCACAGAGCTTCATGAAATTGAAATTGGATTATAAAACTGACAAAGTACCTGAAAGAGAAATGGGAGAGATAAAATTCTAGGAAAAAGTGGTGATGTAACATTTCAAAAGTTACAGACATACACAAACCAGCAAAAAATATATCCTTACCTGACATATGGGACATTAGCAGGAATATGGAATTTTGCTCCTGCATCAAAATCTTTTTCTGATCTTGGTGTAGGAGGACATAAACCCTGGTATTTCAATCTATACAGGTAAGGTACATTGAGAGAAGATAATGTTCATTAAAGAATTTGAAAAATGAAATAGTTTCAAGAGTTTCAATTCACTGGATTGAAAAATAATTATTTTTCCTTTCTATGGAAAAAACTTAAATGCCTTCTGAATTTCTTTTTCCTTTAGGACCTTTCAGAATTATTTTGCACATGTTGCAGCAAAAACTATACAAATGATTTGTCCCCAAAAGAACAGCATTTTCAGTCCAGAGTAGTTTTTATCAGTGAGATAGACAGTGCATGCATGAATGAATTTTTTTAATCCCCTAGAATTCCTTCAGCAAAGATAATGCACAGGATAGATTTGAAAGGGGAATACTTTTCCAAGTATTACCTTAGGAAGCCCCCTAAGGATAAGGCAAAATTACTATATTTTGACCTTTAACTCTGTCTGAAATAATTCAGTTATGGTTATGTTTACTCTCAAACAAGCCACCTATTAGCCATGTATTGACTTCACTTTCTGTAGGTTTGGGCCAGACTTGATCCCCTTCCTTGTAAGTTCTCAAGATTCTGACAGAACAATACCAAAATATCAATCTTCTTACTAGACAGTTGCAAATTAATCACCTGAGATTCCACCATTGTTGGTTATACTCATTTTTTGGAATACGCCCATCAAATACTTTCCATCTCCATTGGTCCATCAGATAGCCAAAGGGCAGGAAAGCAATCTTATCCAGTGCAATGCTCATCAGGTAGTTGATATCACTCTCTGACCAAGAAGAAAATGTTTTTAACAGATCAAGGTACCTGGTAAGTCTTCTGCTTTACCTCTTCTATTGCCTCTACTGTGATTCATGACTTATGTTTTGTCCCTTTCAGCCCCTAATCTTAATTGGCAAATTCTACAATATTGCAATGTTTTGCATCACACTCTCTCTCTGTCTCTCTCTCTCTCTCTCTTTCTGTCTCTCTGTCTCTCTCTCTCTGTGTGTGTGTCTCTCTCTCTGTATCTGTGTGTGTGTCTTTCTCTGTATCTGTCACTGTCTCTCTGTCTCTCTCTTTCTCTGTGTGTGTCTCTCCGTGTCTCTGTCTCTCTGTCTCTGTCTCTGTGTGTGTCTCTCTCTCTTTCTCTGTGTGTGTCTCTCCGTGTCTCTGTCTCTGTCTCTCTGTCTCTCTGTGTGTGTCTCTCTCTTTCTCTGTGTGTGTCTCTCCGTGTCTCTGTCTCTCTCTCTCTGTCTCTCTCTCTGTGTCTCTCTCTTTCTCTCTGTCTCTCTCTGTGTGTCTCTCTCTTTCTCTCTGCGTGTCTCTCCGTGACTCTGTCTCTCTCTTTCTTTGTGTGTGTGTCTCTCTCTGCCTCTGTCTCTCTGTCTCTGTCTCTGTCTCTCTCTCTCTCTCTCTCTCTCTCTCTTACACACACACACACACACACACACACACAGACAATCCCCAAAAACTAATCTGTCTGCAATTAAATATTTCATTCAAAATATCTCACCCTAATATTAAAAACCAGCATGGGATGAAAAGCAACACAATCAACTAATATTTTGTATTTGAAACATGCAAGATGAATTTGATTCAGAAAGATAAATGTCTCTACCCAAATCACAAATGAGTCTTAATGGGTTATAAGCCTCCATGAATCTGATGCATCAGTGCTGAACATTTCTTAAAAACGGAAGCTGATAGATCTACCTTGTAATAAAGTGTCCCTATTTGCTTACCAAAGTTGTCTTCCAAATGTTCAAGCAGCTTAATTTTATACAAATGCTTTGGGGTTGACACTGATAAAGCCATAACATCACCAATGGCTTCATGGAATCCTGGATTGGCCCCATCACGAAATGAAATGGGCTGATCTTTATACTGTAAAAAGTATTGGACATGTCCCATTTCATGGTGAACTGTTATTAAATCATCCATATTCACAACAGTGCATTGTTTTATCCTGAAACAAGACAATAGTAAAAATGAGGTGAAGAATCTCTTGAAAAGAATGGAATAACCAAGTAATTTCTCAGCAGTTTATAAAGCAACCTGCACAATCCAGGTCCTAGAGAACCATAGGTAGAATATTAATTTATCGCACCTGGTCTAATTGCAGTGGTGTTTGTAATTAATTGATTACAGTCAGTTGCAGACTTCTTTGTTCTTTATAAGCTTATCTCAGAAAAATGCTTACAGAACAGTATCTCCTAATGATTTTTGCATGTGAACTGAGCCACAAAGTACAACAAAGAAATACACACCCGTTCTCTCCTGGGCCCAAATATAGCCATCTATCTGGGCCAAGTTATCATGTAATATTTTGAACAAGTATGTACATTTCATCAGTAATTACAGGGTATCCTTTGAAAGACAAGACTGTAACCTCAAAAGGCCATCAAAGCTCTTACTAAAGTCAACCCAGAGAGATTTCTTGTTTTAAGAAATGTTTCAGAAAATTTATTAAGAAGCAATTTCTTTACAGACCCCTGAGTTGAGTTCAACATGTGATATTGGAATATGAGATTAACGTGTAGACATACAGTCAGAAACAGGGCCAAGAATGTTTGTTATATAAAAATAAGATGAAAGCCGTTCTAGAGACACCTGCAGGGTGAAAAACAGTATGTCACTCTGGGACATACTTTGAAATGTACGAACAGTAGGATTAATCCCAAATGTGACTCATGTCCCCCTGGAGCACTGGTGTATACTATAATTCCTAGTAAAATGCAGTAAGGGATACTGGCAAGTAACAGACCGTAAACATATTTTAGCTACAATGAGCCATTGGAATGAAGTCTCCCTGATTTTCAGAAGTTTTATCCATTTAGTTCAGTGTGCAATCACCTAAAGTCCTTCCGATTGTAGAAGTCCCAGGCTGAAGCATGACAAACCACTTCTCTCCCATCTGATGGCTTTTCCAGCATAGACTTTTTCCAGAACTCATCAGGCATAGGGATAAGTCCCAATGACTTGAAGAAACTGTCAGATTGTTGAAACATCTTCTTTGGGGTCCAGCCCTATGGAAAAAAGAGCAAATGTGCCAACAGTTAAAAAGCTGGCAAAGGGGAATCTGAGAACAAGACCAGTGGTGGGTTGCTACTGGTTCGCCCAGGATCGGGAGAACCAGTAGTGGTGGTGGTGGGAGGCACCGCCCACTGCCCGGATGCTTCTGTGCATTTGCAGAAGCGTCACACGTCCACAAGTGAACTAGTAGAGATGGGTTTTGAATCCTGCCCCTGAACAAGACATGTATGTTTTAAGACAGTAGCAAATCACCCTTTCTGGCTTTGTTCTTCTTGCTCTAATTGAAGATAATCTTAAATACTGCATAAAAACCAGAAGATAACTATAAAATATTAACTGTGCAGTGCAGAGCAAACTAAGACAGTGATTTCAAGGCAGGGATAGCTTCCTGGCAGTGCAGAACTGAAAGGAGGAAAGAGAAAAATAATCTCCAAAAGCCAGATTTCTCTTGTCTCCTTTCCTAAGATTTGTAACTCCAGTTCAGTCTCACAAAAATGTGTCTATTCATAGGAACTGAAACCAAATTACCACTCTAGCTGGCTTCAAAAGATAGATAGAGGTACAGTAATGGCCCCACCGCTTTTTATTTCATCCATATGCCTGATACAGTATATATTCTGCTCCAGATTTCCACTGAAGAAATGTGGCCCAAGAGAGGGCCCAGCTCCCCAGCTCTGCTATATTTTGATAACTTATAACTAAGTTAGCTAGACTTCATTCTTGATTGCATCATCTAATATCATACAACATCTAACATAAGAACACAACAAGATACATTCTTGGGGGCAATTTTGACTGTGGGAAGTCCTTCCAAAGGAGATTTTCATATTTTGAATTTTACAGTCAACTTCTGAAAAGTTCGTATTTTCCTTGTTCTTGAGTTGTAGTTGGGCAAATTTAATTAATTTGCCCAACTGAAAAACCCAAAAGGGTTTTTCCCTTTTGTACTAATGCAGATATATGACTGCTCAAAGCAGATTCATAGAACAGATTTCAAAATATATTTTAGGATACAATAGGAACCAGCTTTGGAAGCAACAATGATTAGTAGTACTAAGGCTCAGATCCAACTGAAACTTCCCTTCCAACTTCCTGTATCCAATAAGGCTGGAAGAGTGAGTGGCTGGATTCAGATATAGCAAAATCAGCTATTGTGGATCATTCATTAAAACATGGCAAAATTTCTACATGATGTAGAATGAATCAAAAGCATATATTCGACACATGCTCTTAGGTATTTGCTTAAATATATAAAATTGAAGATTATTGGAATGTGACAGCTCCCAGCTACACCATAAGCAACTAAAAAAAATGTCCAACAACTAGGAGAGTTTTATTCCGGAGAGTTTTTAAAGAGGGAAAGAATTATGTTCAGTTCGTATCAGAAAACATTGCAAGTAACAATTGAATAAAATCTAGTGTTTCAACCTGTTTTTTCATTGCTGGAGTAGCATCCACTTTGATAGCATCAGGGAAGGGCACGACAAGGTCAAAAATGTTTGCCCATGATTGTGCCCACATGTTACCTAAAAATAAAAAGTAAAGTTGATTAATAAGTAACCAGAAAATATATAGGGAGGGAAGTAAATCAAATTACAAGATGAGGCAGTGAGGGAAGATAGCTATGTTTGAAGAGGAGTTAAAACTCATGAAATTTTTGGCTTATGATATCAAGATAGGTATGTGCAGTACATTGTAGCCGTCACATATAAATAGTTTTATGTCCAATTACATTTGTCCCTTGAATGTTCATATAAACACATTATTTTTAAAATAACAATTTATTTGATTTTTTTAAAAATAGAGGCAACTTATACTTTACTTCTCTAAAGACACTCAGACTACTATATTTGAGGGGAAATGGTGTGAATTATGGAGAAAAAAACATTTGAAAACTGCCACCTACCAATTTCAAAGATGTATATCCCATCTAGGTTGTGGACTGGCTATCATAGTATTGCTACTTAAATTGGGCTTCCAAGGAAAAGGATAAAATGGAGCTGGATCATGTTTTCTCTACCAGGGTTGACATGTTTTGGCTGTGTTCCAATTATTACTTGATTCTCCGAAGCTCTAACCCCCTCTAAAACTCTTGATGTAGAGTGCCTTACCATGGAATTGTATTTGTCCAGGTTTTGGATGCATTTATATTTGTGTATAATACTCATGATCCTGAGTCATGATCCTGAGTCATTGTTCAAGTGAGGTCTTGTCTCTACCCCTCAGTGTGACTGTGATGCTCCTCGACAAAATATCCATCACATTGTGTCAGAATGTCCATCAAGAGCTTACACTGGCCCAATGTCTGATTTTTTAAATTAAACTACTATAAGTCCATGTATTTGCCATACACTATATAAATAAATCCTGAATCAAATCTTATGTGGAGCACTTTATTAATGGATCACTGCCTGCCTTTGTTATAAAGATTTTAAGAAAAACTGAAAAGCAAAAGCTCATTACTAACTTATGTTACTACTTCCAACAATTGGAAATAGGTCTCCAATGGACCAGGTCTGCAAACATTACAGAAATGTAGAAAGTTCTTGGGGATTTGCTCAGCATGCCCATTGCCCAATGGCTCAGAGCAGCTCTGGGTGAAAAGACGTACCTAGCAAATGAGCTGGAATTGGGCCTTTGAGGTTGATGCGCTTTTCTCCATATTTTTTGTATAGAGCCCGACGTACATAAGCATGCAGATTGAAGTATAGTGGTTGAAGCTGATTCCAGATGTGCTCCAGGTCAGTTTCAAAAGTTGGTGTTTCATAAAGAGATCTCCAGTAAGCACCCTTGTCTGCATGACCTGTACACATACACACATACATCTGTTGTGAACCTAGATTTTTAATATTATGAGACAGCATATATATGCAAATATATATTTTACTCTTTTCTTCATATACCCATATACAAAGAGAAAAATACTGATTCTGATCCCTTTATTTAAACTATGAAAATAGAAATGATTATGAGGACACTATAGGACAGTTTCTGACACCCAAAATCATTCATCCTGACCAGGCCTAACATTTTGCAACTGAAACAAAGTAATATGCAATCTGTGGATCTGTAGATGAATCTAGTCTTTAACAAAACTGATTAATTTGTATAAAATCATTATCGTGAAATGACATCTTAGAGTATATGCCATTTCTGTGATTATTCTATGGTAGACGGCTATAGCAACAATTGAAATGCTTGAAAGTGTCAGAGCAGATTATTTTCTTCTAGGATAATATTAATTTTATTTATATATTATTTTATATATTTCCATGTTTAATACTTTTTATATTCAAGGCAGCAAATATACATAATACTACTTCTTATTTTCTTCACAATTACCCTTTAGTGGGTTGGGCTAAGAGAGACTGATTGTCCCAAGATCACCCAGCTAGTTTTCATGACTAGCATGGAACTAGAACTCAGTTTCCTGATTTCTACCTTGGTGCCTTATCGACTTGAGCAAACTGGCTTTTCCTATACCATCAGTATTTCCACAATAACTCTAGCTTTTGCGGTTTACTTTTAATTATGTTGGTTCTATAGCTTTTGAGTCACCATGTTTTCCTTGATCACATTAATAAATTTCTTTACCATTTAATCTGACAGCTGCATTGCTCAGTTGTACATATCTCTCATAGTGTCTTCGGATTTTCTTTCCTGATGCATCCCGCCAATCTTTCCAGATGTTAAGAAGCTCATCATAATCTCTTGATGTAGCCATAGTATCTGTAAGGTCTGAACAAGGAATCAGAGCACATATTAATAATGTTTATAATTGGACCCTTATCTCCCACCTATACCTTTTGCATTCCCCTCATTGCGCATATTTTGTATGGGAGGAATGGAATTATACAAAGAGATCTGGAAGGCACTAAACTTGGAGAGGCCTCTCTGCATTTTAAAAGCTGAATTCTTCCGCACACTTTGTTCTTCTCAAAGAGAACTCCAGTGCAGTGAAATATATTTCCCTACATATTTTAGGGAATGCTAACAATACAACAATCTATATCCAACCAGCAAGATGTGTTTCACAAACATCAAAATAATAATTAGTACAACATTACTAATATTTTCCCCAATCCATTTCTTATTGAACATCTGGGTGCTTTCCTGTTGAAGATGGATTGTTCCATCAAAGAGTTCCATGAACTCAAAATGACTTGAAAGCCTCCTTTATTTCATGTCTAAAATATGTGGGATCTGTTGTGTGATAACAACGTTCCTGATCTGAACCCTTTAGGGATGGACAGTTAAAATTCCATGTTATTGGTCATGGAAAGCTGTCCTGTAGTGGGGTAAGTATATTTTCAGTGTACTCAAAGCTCTGTCTTCTTTATGAAATCTAAATTCTGCTTCTCATGGTGTCAAAGTGATCTTTGAATATAAAGTTGTAACTCCAAAATTTCATGTCTATATCGATTCCAGGTGAGTTTCAAGAAATTAAGGGGGAGGAATAAGAATCTATTCCTTAAAATTATGTGACAATGATGGGACTTACCAGGATCTAATGCTTTGCAGTCTGTGTCTTTTCTGCAGACTTTGGCAACACTATAAATTGTCCCCATTTCTGAGAGCAGTTGATTATACTGAAAGAAATAAGATTATTCTATCATACAGTATAGAAATTGGCTTATGTCTTCTCTAGTTTAGAAGTTGACCAACTCTTTCTACTAAAGGATTTTAACAGTAAACATATTATATACCATGAAATTGATAAGAATGGACAATAATGGCACTCCTTAACCAATCAATTTTTTAATAATAATAATAATAATAATAATAATAATAATACAGGATAATATTTATGACAACAAATTGGCTGAAATTAATTATACTGAATTTGTGATGCAAACAGAATAAATAATGGAATAAAAATTTGTTCACATGTTGCAGAATCTAGTAGTATTCCTTTCACTGTGTCCTTCTGGAGAATTATTGTTCCTTTATTATCAAGAGATTATCTACAGCTACTAATGAATTCACCTAGACTGAATTCTAGCATAGTCTTCAATCAGAACTCAGAAACTCCTCATTTTTTTCAATAAGATAAAATATCACATTACCAACAGGCCACTGAAGATACGTCCCTTTTCCATCAGATTGGCATCTTACTATTTTAAATTTTACTTATTGTAACAGCTACGACATTGTTTTTTATCTCTTTATAATTATTTTATAAATTACTTAAAATCTTAGAATCTGAAGTTATGTGAATCCACTGGCAAGGATTTCATGCATCAGGGGAATTTGAGGAAGAAGAGGGATGCCATTGGCATACTTATGACTTCGTTTTCCAAACACTTTTATCAGTGACTTCATGTAAATGTCCAAAGTTTGTGCTAGAGATCTCTAGAGAGCATTATATTCTGGAATCTACCAGTTTCAGAATGAAACTGTTCTGGCAGGAATCAAACTGTTGCAAAGTCGTAGCTTTTTTTTCTAAGCCTAGAAGGTAGTCTAGACTCTAGAAGCACTCTGAGACTCAAAAAAAAAAGAAAGAAAGAAAGAAAGAAAGAAAGAAAGAAAGAAAGAAAGAAAAGAAAAAAAAGAAAAAAGAATAGAGATGCAGTACACGTTTCTATTTCTGTGAGAAAGCCAGATTCTGTATCTTAGGTATGAAAATTATTTTAAATAGATCCAAATAATCAACCAAATACTTATAATTAATATACAACAATTATAACAATTCTGTCTTTTTAAGAATTATTCTAATAGTGGCTTCTTGATCTCTATAAATACACTCTCTCTTTTCCAGAATATAAAGTTGAAGTATTTAACCTTTATTCAATTTACTATCCTCAACTAAAACTGGGAAGTAATTTTTACTTTTTAAAAAGTGCTGATTTATATTTTATATGTAACATATCTAGATCTTCAACCTTAAAGTGAATAGGCCCAAGTAATTAAGAATGAGAACAAAGGAATCCATTACATGTACAAGCAAAATATTACAAAGTTGCATTATTATGCAATTCAAGAATTTTGTAAAGCACTATAAATAGTATCTCCCTTCAATCTCACCTCCTTCAGCTCCGCTTCAGGTAAGGCTGCCTGCTCAATATCACTTAATTTCTTCAGAATACGTTTTATTCTGAAATCTTTGAAATCAGTGGAATCAAACTGCCGAGCCTTTAATCCATTTTCCAGTGTATGGTTTGACATTGCGAGATTCTTCTCCAACTACAAAGGGAACAGGAAAAAATGAAGAAGGATAACAGAATAGGAGCTGTCTGTTCCAAAGTAACAAATACGGTAATTCAAATTATAAGCTGGTGTGTACAGGGCTACTAACATTACTAACACCACAGATCTGTTACTAGCAATTGCAATTATTAACAAACTAGCAATTCATTCAGAAAATCCAGATTATTGTTTAGTAACAGGCCTGCATAAGAGAATTTAATCTGGCAAATCATAGGGAATGTATGGTATAATATTATGCTAGAATAGTTATATATCGGATAACTATTACCGAATCCGACCGAACACTAGTGAGGTCTCATATTAAGACCTACTTAGTGGCGATAAAAGCAGCAAAATGTTACTATTTTTCCACTCTTATTGTGTCGGCAGATAACTGCCCAGCTGCCCTGTTTAGGGTGACCCGCTCCCTTCTCCATCTGGGAGC